>CAJJDP010000006.1:5162-45375 GCA_905182995.1 Paramecium octaurelia
TACATTAGATAAAATGAACAGATTTGAAGAAGCTTTGGAAAATTATGATTCAGCAATATAAAAAAATCCAGAAGATTCTGACTATTATTATGGCAAAGGTATAATTCAAAATGAATGATATTTTAGCTAATACATTAGATAAAATGAACAGATTTGAAGACGCTTTAGAAAATTATGATTCAGCAATATAAAAAAATCCAGAAGATTCTACATATTATGCTAATAAAGGTAGAATTCAAAATGTATTATATTTAGCAAGTACTCTAACAAAATTGACCAGATTTGATGAAGCTTTGTATAATTATAATATAGCAATTTAGAAATAACCACAGAACTCTATCTATAATTCAGTTAAAGGTATCATTGTTTATTTACAAATTTTTAGCACTCACTTTAATCTAATGACTATTATTAAACGAGAATAATACATTTTCTGACAATTATTTACAGATTAGAAACGAATATTTTATTAATATATAAGCTCAACAATACAGACTTTTGTTATTTTACTTCTATTTTTCATTTATTTTTATATCATTAACTGCCGATCGAGTTTTTAATATTACAATTTCAAAATCACAATTTTTTGAAATTATTTATAACATTATTATTGCTTTGTCAGCTTACTTTTTATTTGCTCTTTAGAATTCCTACTATATACTATATTAAAATTTTGTGCTATTTTTCTATATTCTTATTGATACAAATTTATAATAAAATTTTAATTATTTAAATACTTCATCATTCATATTAATATTTATGGTATATTAATATTTCTCATTCAAGCACTCATTTAACTAACAGCTATTCTTTGTTTAAATATTTTTTATAAATGAAGGATTTAGTCATAATTCCAAAGTGCGACTTGTAAAAATGTTAAAGTGTATCTTCTACTGCATCAAATTTATTTGCAATTTAGTATTTTAAAGAATAAGTGCAAGAAGCAAGTGTGAGAAGAGTGACTGTGGAACTCCGAATTATAGAATCACTTTTTAGATGAGTTTGTCATTATATGAAACACAGTGGAACATTAAGCAAAGGCAGCTAGACTTTTGAAGGTATCAACAGTGTTAATACTTTTAGAGGTCAGAGTTTCTTTACCAATGCAAATTTACAATAGTCGCACATTTGAACTACACCATTCTAGAATGCGTTTTAAATGTGAATCTTTTGAATCAAAAGGAAATTTTGTAACACCATGGTATTATATTTTAAGAAAGAACTATTGGTATCTTAGTTTATGGATCATAAACATCTCCACCTTAACATCCTTTCAAGTCTAGAAAAAATTAAAAATAATTATGTTAAACACATGTATGATAATGTAGCAAGGAGCTGATGTATATACATAAGTTGGTTTAATAAAGGATTGCTAAAACTGATAAGCAGGTAAATTAAATCTAGGAAAGAGAGATAAAAGTTATTGCAACTATAATTTTACTAAAAAACTTACAGGTTGGATAATAAGATATATGACCTCCAATCCAATCATTACTGTAAGAAAAATTTAGAATAATATTTGATGTATACAAAGCTTTCTACTGGACAGAAACGATAAATAGTAGCCGATAATGTAGATTATCAGTGAATGTTGGACAATATTGTAAGTATCTATAAGATTAAGGTCAAGCATGCTTCATGTAATTTAAATTCTGGAAAGAATAAGTACAGTAACAGTAAATAACTTACGTAAAGTAACTTGTATCGAATAATGTCTTTATCACATTTGGTTGCTTATCCAATACATCTCCTAAAAGAAGAGTTTCGTACATTACAGGTTAGTGGAGGAAACCATCACAAATTTTTATTTAAATGTAAATTAGCAAATGCACAGAAGATTTGATCACAAAATGGGATGTGTCCTACTTCAGGTGAGTGTGATGAGCATCTGAAAACAACTAATTTATTCAACAATTAACGTCTGAAAATTCCAAGATTTAATGATTTCGAACAGAATAAAAATTGAACATATAAATGAAAATAACAAAGGTTGTGAGTGCATCACTTAAAGCATTTTAAGTAGTTGTTCACTGATTATAAGACAAGTGTTAGGTAATGGTGGTGAAGAAGGATAATTATGGTTGAATATTATCGAAAATTAATGAACCATAGCAGCAGGAATCTCATAAATCTTATTAGCATAAAATTTTCATTCAAAAGTTTAACCATTTTTTGATTATATACAAGTTTATGTAAGCAGTATTTGTCATAATTTTACTGCATACAATCTGTGGATACATAAAATGTGATTATATCGATGCTTAATGATTTATTAAAACACTTAAGGCATTTTAATTTAGGAAGGTTGGTTTTAAGGCTGATGTTGGCAAGGGTGAAAAAGGATTATATCAAAATCACTGAACCATACTTAAAATTAATATGAAACTGGTAATGTATTTGCAAATACTTAAAGCATGAGTTAACTTTCATACCATTATCTTATCGTTAAGGATAAGCTAAATTTAAACTTCGAATGAACAGGAATGTGCAGTGCTTCAGAATTTGATGATGAATTATTTGAGCATTGACTTAACATGCTTTAAGAGATAAACCAGGAGAAATGAAAATTTATAGTAAGGACTAAGTTAAGGATTGCATTTAATGAGAAATTCTATTGCTTATTTCAACATTAGAATTTATAACGCCATTTCTACTACTTTCCTTTGTGTATACAATTAGCAATTCCTGGATGAAATAATTTATGTTTGATTGTTAGCATTGCCAAATTTAATTTAAGAATCAGGTAAAGGTAATGCTCTCAAAACGCCTTTGTGATTCCATCGCTCTTTCATTTTGCTAATTTTGATTACATTGTTTTGAACTTTGTTCAAATTAGTTGTGGTCTAAGTGAAATATCCAGGAGAGTGTTTCAAATGAATCCTTGGACATAAGCGATGGTTGCTAATGCAACATAGTAATCACGTAACTCTGGACGGTGATAATGATAGATAGGACATTTAAGAAATACAAAGGACTCTAATCAATATATGANGTTAAACACATGTATGATAATGTAGCAAGGAGCTGATGTATATACATAAGTTGGTTTAATAAAGGATTGCTAAAACTGATAAGCAGGTAAATTAAATCTAGGAAAGAGAGATAAAAGTTATTGCAACTATAATTTTACTAAAAAACTTACAGGTTGGATAATAAGATATATGACCTCCAATCCAATCATTACTGTAAGAAAAATTTAGAATAATATTTGATGTATACAAAGCTTTCTACTGGACAGAAACGATAAATAGTAGCCGATAATGTAGATTATCAGTGAATGTTGGACAATATTGTAAGTATCTATAAGATTAAGGTCAAGCATGCTTCATGTAATTTAAATTCTGGAAAGAATAAGTACAGTAACAGTAAATAACTTACGTAAAGTAACTTGTATCGAATAATGTCTTTATCACATTTGGTTGCTTATCCAATACATCTCCTAAAAGAAGAGTTTCGTACATTACAGGTTAGTGGAGGAAACCATCACAAATTTTTATTTAAATGTAAATTAGCAAATGCACAGAAGATTTGATCACAAAATGGGATGTGTCCTACTTCAGGTGAGTGTGATGAGCATCTGAAAACAACTAATTTATTCAACAATTAACGTCTGAAAATTCCAAGATTTAATGATTTCGAACAGAATAAAAATTGAACATATAAATGAAAATAACAAAGGTTGTGAGTGCATCACTTAAAGCATTTTAAGTAGTTGTTCACTGATTATAAGACAAGTGTTAGGTAATGGTGGTGAAGAAGGATAATTATGGTTGAATATTATCGAAAATTAATGAACCATAGCAGCAGGAATCTCATAAATCTTATTAGCATAAAATTTTCATTCAAAAGTTTAACCATTTTTTGATTATATACAAGTTTATGTAAGCAGTATTTGTCATAATTTTACTGCATACAATCTGTGGATACATAAAATGTGATTATATCGATGCTTAATGATTTATTAAAACACTTAAGGCATTTTAATTTAGGAAGGTTGGTTTTAAGGCTGATGTTGGCAAGGGTGAAAAAGGATTATATCAAAATCACTGAACCATACTTAAAATTAATATGAAACTGGTAATGTATTTGCAAATACTTAAAGCATGAGTTAACTTTCATACCATTATCTTATCGTTAAGGATAAGCTAAATTTAAACTTCGAATGAACAGGAATGTGCAGTGCTTCAGAATTTGATGATGAATTATTTGAGCATTGACTTAACATGCTTTAAGAGATAAACCAGGAGAAATGAAAATTTATAGTAAGGACTAAGTTAAGGATTGCATTTAATGAGAAATTCTATTGCTTATTTCAACATTAGAATTTATAACGCCATTTCTACTACTTTCCTTTGTGTATACAATTAGCAATTCCTGGATGAAATAATTTATGTTTGATTGTTAGCATTGCCAAATTTAATTTAAGAATCAGGTAAAGGTAATGCTCTCAAAACGCCTTTGTGATTCCATCGCTCTTTCATTTTGCTAATTTTGATTACATTGTTTTGAACTTTGTTCAAATTAGTTGTGGTCTAAGTGAAATATCCAGGAGAGTGTTTCAAATGAATCCTTGGACATAAGCGATGGTTGCTAATGCAACATAGTAATCACGTAACTCTGGACGGTGATAATGATAGATAGGACATTTAAGAAATACAAAGGACTCTAATCAATATATGAGAAATATAAACGATCAGGAACACAACTGGACTGGCTTTGCTTTATGAACTTTAGACAGAAGTAACTTTAGCCAATTTGATGAAACCCAGAATTATTATGTACAATTTGGGACATGGTTCATTGTAAAACTGTTTGAGGACCAGGTAGAATAACAGGCTCAATAAGTTATTCTTCAATTGTCCCTAGTAATAATAAGAGAAAGCAAGCTCAAAATGTACTAAGCAACGGTAAGACACAAGCAGCACATAAATTCTACATTAAGGAAGTAAAAAAAGAATGCAGTTGCGTGCTTCTATCTTCCCTACTGCAAACTCTATATGAATTGGCTTTAAAGAAAAAAAATTAAATAACATCTTATGATATTTTTACGTGATTGCAAATGAAACATTCATAGTAATAAGGTATTTTCGAGTTCCACCCTCATAGTCTTGCTTAATATACATATGCAAGTATCATTTGTACCCATCAGATAATCGACTCCACAGATTTTACGAAAAATTGATGCATACTATCTGTTTAAAGAACCTCGATAAGATATGCAAATATTCCTATTAAAACCTATTAGAAATTCAAAATTCAATAGACAAAAAGTAAAGGAACCATTTATCATATTTCATTACATCATTGTACAGGATGGATATATGTTGAGGAATACTCTCCTTTATTTATGCATAACTTGAAAGCCGTAGCGTTTCTATTAAACTTCTTACATAATTATTACACTTTCAGTTTGTAACAAATTGGGAAGGCATTCAACTGAGGCTACACATTGTGCATTATATGACTACTCAAAATTGTTCTAATTCACATTGGCCATAACAACACACCTTCAATACTGTAACTCATTAATTGCAAGAGCCTCTACTAAAAATGAATTGAGGCGTGCATCGCAATCAAGTGCTGCAGCAGTTCAACTTGCACACTTATCAGATTTTTAATAGTACTATTAGCATTATTTTTATCTAGCATAAGATAGTGATCCTCATCATGAATATGTAAGGCTGGATAGGTAAACTTAGAGTAAACCAAGGATGTATTACACGTGGTAAAATAATAAAGAGTTGACTACATTTAAAATCACATAAAAAAGGAACCTTCAATAGATGTGAGACTTGATTAATAAGCTAAGCCCATTTTATCAATGATCAGCATTAAAAAAATAATCACCATTGTACTTAGCACTTATTGAACTCATATGAAACAATGTTAAGAATAAAAAAATCTTCTTGTCTAATGTTTGTTAGAGGATTTATAGAGAAAAATGGCAAAACACACGAATAATAATAAACAAATAAAGAAATACATTCCTTAGAAAATATATATAAGGAAGTAATACATTTGATAGTTTGAAAATTTAATAGGTTTTCCAAAAATACTTCCGAACAAAATCACTTACTCTTTAATACCTAATCATTAGTTCTTAGTTTTGAGAGCCTCTTAATAGACAATTGATAAAATGTAAATAAGATAGATTACTTATTTACCACCAAGGAATATGATCTAATTTTAAAACAACAGAGTCTATTAAATCAATATTGATTGTCTTCCTAATCGTTTTACATAATTATTCAAATTATATCCCTAAATTTATAAATAGCTAATTGTAACTTTCATCATCTTTTTAATTATCTTTCAAAATTATCTGAGTCAGATCTTCTAAATCAATTACGAGATAAAAATTTTTTAAAAAATAGTTAAAATAAAGATTAGAGAAATTTATAACGAAGATTAAACATTTAGGAATTTGCTAGTATATGTGTGCTAATATTAATAATAATACATGTCATCACTCTCTATAATCAATTTACCAGAACTAATTATCCATACTCAAAAGGTGTAAAAATAATGGTCAATTAATTATCTTCTCATTCCATTGGTTTATAATTCTCCCTATTGGAAGAACTGAAAAATCTTAATCAGAAGAGAGTGAACTATGCATTTTATATAAATAATTTGGTATCCTCTTTTAAAAAAATTATCTACAAAGAGATTACTTATTTTACTTAGAACCTTTTGTGGATATAGCCAGGATATTTATGGTTTTTGAAATAACTAAATCTAAAATTTCAAGGTTTCTTCAAATAGATTCATAAGATCTATTCTTTGAGGAAGTACTATTTATTAAAAATAAGGTAACCTGTTAGAAAATTCTTAATTAATTGTACTTTTGCGATTGTAATAAATTAAAGTCTCAAAGTCAATTTTATTGTAATAGATGAATAAAAATTAAAAAATTTCTTTTCATCTATTTATTTAAATATATTAAAATTTATTTTTTTGAAATAGCACTAAGACTTCTCAATTGTTCAAATATATATCTTAGTTAGAATAAATCTCCTAATCAGGATTTTTAAATAAATTTAACCAAGAAAACTTACAAGTTTAATATATCTTAATATGTTATAAATATATACAAACTTCAAATTTTCTTTTATTGTAGTTATCATTTTTATGATTTTTATTATTTCGAATATATAATTTTCTCATCTTCAAATTCAAACTATATCTAAATTCTAACGGTTTTAAGTATAAAAAGTGATTTTGTTGCATCTAACTTATTTTTATATCATTAAGACAATTAAATTTGGTTTGCCATTTGGATCAAAGTTTGTTTTAGCCTAACATTATAAAAAGCCTAATTCATCAATCGTTCATTTGATAATTGAATTATATAAAAAGATAGTAAACTTATCATTGGAAGTAAAAGCCTTTCATGATAACTCTTCCTTAATTTACACACAGCTAGTATTTTTTGAACCTAATTTGACTCGAATATATCAATAGTTTTAAAAACAAATGATTGCTTCTTAGAGGCCGAATGATATGTAAAGTTTAAAAATTTGGGGAAATTCTACTAAAACTTTTAAATATATTGGGAGAGGTTTAGTCATTGTTGTTAATTTTTGAAGGAAAATGTGCTAAAATAAGGCAATTAAATAATAGCAATCGAATTTTAAAATATATTCTTTACAATGTAAATTGTTAGAACTATATGGCATATAAACCTGAAATGACTATATGACTGAATAAATTTATAACTCATTTCTTAATCTTTTCTTCTATTGTCTCGAATTCAAGATACCCTGTTCTTAAATAGTTTAAAACCATTCCAAGCAGAATAAATCCAGTAATAAGCGTTAAAAATGGTGAATTGTGTTTATATCGATAAAGTAGATCAAACAATATCAATCCAGTAAATTAGTTTATGGCAATAACGATAATCTTTATTATATGTTCTTTATTGAATAGTCCATATCGAAAGATGAATGACGATATTAAAGNTTAAAATAAAGATTAGAGAAATTTATAACGAAGATTAAACATTTAGGAATTTGCTAGTATATGTGTGCTAATATTAATAATAATACATGTCATCACTCTCTATAATCAATTTACCAGAACTAATTATCCATACTCAAAAGGTGTAAAAATAATGGTCAATTAATTATCTTCTCATTCCATTGGTTTATAATTCTCCCTATTGGAAGAACTGAAAAATCTTAATCAGAAGAGAGTGAACTATGCATTTTATATAAATAATTTGGTATCCTCTTTTAAAAAAATTATCTACAAAGAGATTACTTATTTTACTTAGAACCTTTTGTGGATATAGCCAGGATATTTATGGTTTTTGAAATAACTAAATCTAAAATTTCAAGGTTTCTTCAAATAGATTCATAAGATCTATTCTTTGAGGAAGTACTATTTATTAAAAATAAGGTAACCTGTTAGAAAATTCTTAATTAATTGTACTTTTGCGATTGTAATAAATTAAAGTCTCAAAGTCAATTTTATTGTAATAGATGAATAAAAATTAAAAAATTTCTTTTCATCTATTTATTTAAATATATTAAAATTTATTTTTTTGAAATAGCACTAAGACTTCTCAATTGTTCAAATATATATCTTAGTTAGAATAAATCTCCTAATCAGGATTTTTAAATAAATTTAACCAAGAAAACTTACAAGTTTAATATATCTTAATATGTTATAAATATATACAAACTTCAAATTTTCTTTTATTGTAGTTATCATTTTTATGATTTTTATTATTTCGAATATATAATTTTCTCATCTTCAAATTCAAACTATATCTAAATTCTAACGGTTTTAAGTATAAAAAGTGATTTTGTTGCATCTAACTTATTTTTATATCATTAAGACAATTAAATTTGGTTTGCCATTTGGATCAAAGTTTGTTTTAGCCTAACATTATAAAAAGCCTAATTCATCAATCGTTCATTTGATAATTGAATTATATAAAAAGATAGTAAACTTATCATTGGAAGTAAAAGCCTTTCATGATAACTCTTCCTTAATTTACACACAGCTAGTATTTTTTGAACCTAATTTGACTCGAATATATCAATAGTTTTAAAAACAAATGATTGCTTCTTAGAGGCCGAATGATATGTAAAGTTTAAAAATTTGGGGAAATTCTACTAAAACTTTTAAATATATTGGGAGAGGTTTAGTCATTGTTGTTAATTTTTGAAGGAAAATGTGCTAAAATAAGGCAATTAAATAATAGCAATCGAATTTTAAAATATATTCTTTACAATGTAAATTGTTAGAACTATATGGCATATAAACCTGAAATGACTATATGACTGAATAAATTTATAACTCATTTCTTAATCTTTTCTTCTATTGTCTCGAATTCAAGATACCCTGTTCTTAAATAGTTTAAAACCATTCCAAGCAGAATAAATCCAGTAATAAGCGTTAAAAATGGTGAATTGTGTTTATATCGATAAAGTAGATCAAACAATATCAATCCAGTAAATTAGTTTATGGCAATAACGATAATCTTTATTATATGTTCTTTATTGAATAGTCCATATCGAAAGATGAATGACGATATTAAAGATAACCCAATTATTTAATATCAATGGATATCAATGTTTCTAGTTAATCTCAAATACTACTTTTATTACCATAGTTTCATCGTTAGCTATTAAAAAATGAAAACTTAGTTCGAACGAAAGCAGGCATATCTTAGAAATTCAGAATTAGCATCAACTTATGTACGATGAACCAAAGAATAAACTTTAGTTAGCCAAATAATGTAAATCAATAAAAATATCTAGAATTTACTGGCTAGAATTATACACTATATTTATTTTATAGTTACTCAATTGACTAAGATAAGCAGAACAATTTTATAATACAAGGAAGTATTTGTTGAAACTAAGCTTTGAGGAAAACTGATTGAGTATAAATGTCAATAATTACTTAGTTGGAGTAAGTTCAAATTTTATAAATCCCTTTCTAAGGCTCAACAGAGAACTAAAAATTGTTGTAAAGCATATTAATATAACTGCTAATATATACTTAAAATCAATTAGGGCTGTATGAGGGTTTTAGCAAAATTTATAATACCTAATACTAATCTAATTTAACTCATCTAAATTTTAGGGATTATTCTTTAATGTTTATTCCATAAAAAATAAATCAATTTATTAGATTCCCTGATTTTGTTGAGTGCAATTATATTCAAATTGCTAATTAATATGAGGACTTTGGTAATAAAGTATAAATAATTTCATCTACTTCTGGAAATTGAAGCTAAAGACTTTCCTAAATGAAAGGATAAAATTCAGATTATGTTGAAATTTTCAGTGTTATTTTTGTTAATTGGAAATTGAAATATGAACATTATAAGGTTTTATTACTCTAATTAGATGTGTCAAATTACCGCACTCGGTTTCCTTCCCAATCAACAAAAGCTTCATTGTGGTTTTGACCATTCACAAACCAAGGATTAATTTGATCTGAATTTACTATTGGCATCTTAAAATCTTAAGTGATTCTTGTAGACTATTAAAATGCCGCTGCAAATATTATAATATAAATATGATAAATATTATTTTTAGATTTAATTAAATTTCTATTCCATTCCAAAGAATACAAAAATTGTATTACAACTTCAGCTTGAGTAATTAAGATGTCAGGTAAAATATTAATAAATTGATTGAATTAAATGAATAGCAACTAAATTCAATAAACTAAATAGAGAAGGAAACTTTGTCTATATAAATAGTGGCTATTGAAAATAATTTAGAGTAATATTTAAAATCATTCTTACAACATTAGAAGTATTAATGAATTATTTTTATTAGATAGCCATACTATTTATTTAGAAAAAATCTTGTTTAATTAGCATTTTACACTTATTACAATAGTAAATTTGATTAATGCTAAAGATATATTTCTTATGCTACAGCTGGTGATTATGAGAATATATATTAAGGCGAGTTAATGAAACAGTTATTTCTAGCAGAATTATCAGGCATTCAATTTAGGATTAATTATCGCAATTAAGAACTAGAATTGGCAGAAAAATCATTATCTCATTGGAAAAATATTATTGAAAATCATTGTAATTTTTATAGAATTATCAAAAATAACCAAAAATTTGAAGTGATAGAATTTTTTGAGAACATGGAAAATGTCCATCTTCATTAATACATTGAAACTTTAGTAGTTGCAGGTTAAATATAATATAATAAAGGATTATACACATAATCTGTTTCTAAATTCGAACAAGCTGGAGAGATAATTTAATCAACTCTAAAATTTATTGAATTAGAAAATAAACAGGAGAATAACCTAAGTGCAGATAACAAGAGTTATCAAGATTTTTACATCAATTAATTAAGGAGGTTGCTCTCAAAATCATATATCCAATAAATTAAATTAGCAATTCTGATGAATGATTTTTGCTTAGCTGAAAAATTATATAAAAAGGGAATTGAATTTACACCTCCTAAATACCAAGCAATTTAATTTGAAATCTAGAATTTTGATATTTAATTTTATTTGGGGCAATTTGATAATGTTCTTGAATCAATTTAATCAGGAATAGAATAGAAAATATCTAACCTGTAAGAAAACTTAGAAACAAAAGATGTTTTTCTTGACTATTATTAATTTAGAATAAAATATAATTTAGATACTGATAACTCTGAAATACAATTAAAGTACTTATCAAAAATAAATTTTCATATTGAAAAGATTATTGAGTTAAATCATCATAGCATTTTATAATTGATTTATTAAGAAAATTATTTGGATGCTCTGGTTATTGCAAATAATTAATATCAACTATTTAATAATCATAAATTAACTTAGCATTATCTTTTTTAATTTAGTTTAGGTTAATTATTATTTATAGAAGTTAAATTAAATAAAATANTTATAATATAAATATGATAAATATTATTTTTAGATTTAATTAAATTTCTATTCCATTCCAAAGAATACAAAAATTGTATTACAACTTCAGCTTGAGTAATTAAGATGTCAGGTAAAATATTAATAAATTGATTGAATTAAATGAATAGCAACTAAATTCAATAAACTAAATAGAGAAGGAAACTTTGTCTATATAAATAGTGGCTATTGAAAATAATTTAGAGTAATATTTAAAATCATTCTTACAACATTAGAAGTATTAATGAATTATTTTTATTAGATAGCCATACTATTTATTTAGAAAAAATCTTGTTTAATTAGCATTTTACACTTATTACAATAGTAAATTTGATTAATGCTAAAGATATATTTCTTATGCTACAGCTGGTGATTATGAGAATATATATTAAGGCGAGTTAATGAAACAGTTATTTCTAGCAGAATTATCAGGCATTCAATTTAGGATTAATTATCGCAATTAAGAACTAGAATTGGCAGAAAAATCATTATCTCATTGGAAAAATATTATTGAAAATCATTGTAATTTTTATAGAATTATCAAAAATAACCAAAAATTTGAAGTGATAGAATTTTTTGAGAACATGGAAAATGTCCATCTTCATTAATACATTGAAACTTTAGTAGTTGCAGGTTAAATATAATATAATAAAGGATTATACACATAATCTGTTTCTAAATTCGAACAAGCTGGAGAGATAATTTAATCAACTCTAAAATTTATTGAATTAGAAAATAAACAGGAGAATAACCTAAGTGCAGATAACAAGAGTTATCAAGATTTTTACATCAATTAATTAAGGAGGTTGCTCTCAAAATCATATATCCAATAAATTAAATTAGCAATTCTGATGAATGATTTTTGCTTAGCTGAAAAATTATATAAAAAGGGAATTGAATTTACACCTCCTAAATACCAAGCAATTTAATTTGAAATCTAGAATTTTGATATTTAATTTTATTTGGGGCAATTTGATAATGTTCTTGAATCAATTTAATCAGGAATAGAATAGAAAATATCTAACCTGTAAGAAAACTTAGAAACAAAAGATGTTTTTCTTGACTATTATTAATTTAGAATAAAATATAATTTAGATACTGATAACTCTGAAATACAATTAAAGTACTTATCAAAAATAAATTTTCATATTGAAAAGATTATTGAGTTAAATCATCATAGCATTTTATAATTGATTTATTAAGAAAATTATTTGGATGCTCTGGTTATTGCAAATAATTAATATCAACTATTTAATAATCATAAATTAACTTAGCATTATCTTTTTTAATTTAGTTTAGGTTAATTATTATTTATAGAAGTTAAATTAAATAAAATAGAGGAGCTTAAAGCATTAATGAAATAACCTGTATTTTAATAATCATCAATTGCAGATGTCCATTAATTATAAGAATTTTTTTAGTATGCTTTATAATTTTTGCGACTCAGAAATAATGAATTAATCGAACAAGGAATAAATATCCTAAAGAATATGAATGCAGTAGAATTTCAAAATAAAAATTTCGAATATTTTAAACTGTAAATTTTAGAATTGTTTTACAAACCATTAAATTTGAGGGAGAATTTAATTGAAAATTTAAAATCATAATTGAAATATTTAAATTTCAATTCATAGTTCAATTAGAATTAGATTGAGTATGTGAAATAGAAAATAGAAAATTTGAGTTGTTGAATATATATTATAAAAGATATAATATGAAAATCTAATCATGATAATAATTTATTATAAAGCAAAATATAAGAAGTTTCATTTTAGTGAATCAATTTCTAAATTGATTGTTCACAAAGCAAATTAATTTTTGCATCATTAAAGCAAACCCAATCATTACCACTTAAGTGAAAATAGCGATAATGTCCTTTGTCTTTGCTACCACTATGATCAACTATTCCAATCAAAATCTTCTCACATTTACCTATTATTAATTTATTATTTAAAGTAATTGATTTAGTGCTTTTTTATATTTCATTTCCATTCCACCATCTATCAATTAATCCTCCAGGCATTCTGTATCTATTTAAACAAATAAGTAGCTATTCTGAATATTTTAGAACAGTAGTCTATTTATCAAACCTTCTTTCCAATTCACATTTAGGACATTTCATTTTAACTGCTTCTTTATTGAATGATTGTTAGAGCATTTCTAAAACTGTATTTTTGCTGCTTTCTACATTAATAAGAAGCGAGAAAGCTATTTCTAATTTATTGTTGCTATCTTAATATATGAAGTTATTAAATACAATTACAAGATTGGCAAATAATTTGAGTTCTAATGATATTTCCAAAATGTTTAGTAATTGGGGACTTTTCAAATTCAATATAACTAATGAGTGACGTTAGTACTACTTCGCCATCTTATTGAAATTCAAATATAGGTATTTTCCCTGACTAGGGATTCCTTAATTCTTCATGCAACATGTCCAGAAGAGCTAGTAAAAATTCTTATGCATCTTACTATTCGTTGAGCTTAAATTATGGGTATTGCGAGCTTATTAATAGAGGGGTTATTTACCAAATTACTTATCTAAATTGATTTAGCCATTCTGGCTTCATTTCGTGATTGTTCATCAAAAAAAATGTTTCCATAAAGTAATAAGTAATAAGAAAACTATTCTCTTTTGAATTGGTGTATATTTCATCAATGTCCAGCATTAGTTGTTCTAACTTATACAGCATTTGAAGAACTGAATTCATATAGCATGTATTGCCTATGTTAGTCAAACCTTGCATGTATAAAATTTAATAATTAATACTATCTAAACATTCTAAATTAATTTAAATTTTTTTAACTATAATGCTTAGTGATTCTGATCTTTTGGTCATTCATCTTTTAATAAATTGAAAACTGATTTAATGCCTTAAGTAAATGTAAGGCAGTCAAATCAGAAATACATGTTAAAATTGAATATTATGTATTTTTAAGTTTATCCATATTAAAATATTGGATTAATTATCTTTATTAAATTGTTTTAATGATTACATAGGCAAAAAAATCGATAGATCATGATTATGAGATATTAACAAAGAAAAGCATTTACAAAAAAAAACAAAAAAATTAATACACAAAGGAGGATAAGTTCTAAGAAAAATATACATAATAATAAGAATAAAATAGATTGAAATTAGTAAAATTTTTACAAGTAAGATTATACAAGTCTGTTAAACTGGACAACATTTTTAGATTGAAATCAAATGTACAAATCCCAAGAAATGCAGATAATCAATATCAGATTGGATAACTTAATATTGATTTTTATTGCTACAATTATATGATCAATAGAATAGATAAGAATGGTAGTATAATTACAGTGACATTTAATCCGATTTAGAGATGCTTTTCGCCTGTTGAAAATGTTATTCAGATTTTAGGGAAAGGAAATCAAGGATTAAAAGAAGCTTTAGAAAAATTGCATTACAAAAAATAATAGCTTAAATATAATAGAATTTACTATAGATTCATCCTAATACTTGACGATTAAGGAACATGATTTGTTTAATTTTGAGAATACAATTGATAAACCATGTACTGGTTACATATCTAAAGTTATGGGAGATTAGGTTATGACTCAATAACGATTTATGAATGAATTATATTTAAACCTAATGGGGATTAATTCTGAAATGTTAATTCATCATGCAATGGAGACAGGAAATATACCCATTCCTCTATATTTTTCTTAAGATAATTGTGGTGAACAATATTTAAGCAATTTTTTTACTTTAAATACTTTCAACCAGTCCATTAATTAATTGCAAGCGTGTAATTATAATGGTTAAAAATTTCCAGCCAAAATCACATTTCACAACTATTATTGCTACAACTAAGCTGAAAAATGCTTTTATGAATATTTATTTTTTATTTGGGACATAGATAAAAAGTGGATTTCAAAGTAGAGGGTTCGAGAAAATTATTTAGACTATTTTAATATAAAAAATGACCCTGCTTCTTTAACTTAAATATATTATAATTCTGAATAAAGATGTGGGTATAGAGATATTTGAAATATTAGTTAATAACAATTATTATATTATAATATTCATATAATTAATGGTTCTTGACATTATAATTATTAATAGATTGGATGCTCGATAATAATGTTGATCGTTTAATACGTGAAAATCTTGTCAAAATTACTAAAAATTCTATTCTTAGCCTATGCTGAGAATTAATAAAATGTTATCATCATCAATATTAAATGGAATAGATCAACATCTTAGAAGCACTCAGGTTTTGAATTTTTCAAACTACTTAACTCTTTATCAGCTTCTTTATAAGTTATTGAATTGCTCATCAAAGAGATTGTATCAATAATTTTCTTTTGAGTTTAATTCATTTTGAAATAGGATTAAAATTTAGAATATTTATCCCAAATGTCTTCTTACAACGCCCAATAACATCTATGACTTTCCTACAATGATACCCTTATATAGAAGAATTGATAGATATTTTTTGGAATACATAGCCAACCAGAATTGCAATTTAAATGGGAGATCCATTGAAACTTTTCCAATTCCTTTCTTCCCATACTAGTTGTGCAAATTAAATTGAGGGTATAAAGACATGTGCCTCGAAGGGATAATACTGGATATTATTCTGCCATTTTGACAAGATCTTAAATTAGTCCTAATTCTCTTATCAATCTAATTCCATATTTGCTTTATCCGATATGTCCAATAGCCCAAAGAGCTGATCGTTTTTATTGGAATGCCACATCAGTACTTCTAATTGATTAAACAAAATAGTCAATATAATTCCTTAACAAATTGAATCCTGCCTCTGTAAATGCTAGCTCCCCAAAAATATGTGCAGGCATCTTAATAGTATTATTTTTGGTTTCTCCTAGTCTAACATATACTTTTATTTGATTTAATCTCAAATTTGAGTCAAATTCTAAGTAATGATTAAATTAAATACAATCAAATATGAACAAAATTCCATTCTTTTCGATAATCAATTAATTATCCTTTACGTATGACTTATTTCGTTTATCATTTGCATCACATCTTATTAAATATGGCTCTGTAACTTCTTTAAATGACTAGTCTACAAAAATCTTGCCAACATTTATTTGAAGTTTAAGAACAAAAGGATTGTTGCTATGAAATTAAATAAATCGATCACTCTTTCCAACCAATATGAATAAATTAGTAGTTCCAGGATAATCAATTGTTACATTCAAGTAAACGAGATCTATTTAAATGAAATAGAATACCGTTTCCTTCGCTACCAAGCTCGCAATTCAAAAGCATACTCCAGGGCATCTTATAAACAAAACCAATAGATGCATTTGGATTTTCATTATTATTTTATAATAAAGGAAATTTGAATAGGTATTGTTATTCTTCAGATGATACAAATTCTAAGGCATCACACATCACTTTTTCTACCTTCTCAATATAATTCTCACATTCACTCTATTTCCACCTTTCAATTTCGTTTAACAAATATTCATTTAGATCTTTATAAATTTTTTCAAATCCTTTTTTATGAGATAAAAGCATGATTATCAGTTGACTTTCACATTTCTAACACAATTGTAATAATCGATGAATGTCTACTTTTTCTAAAAATCTATTTGCATTCTCTATATCTTAAGTCACTTCTTCAATAACTGATAAGGCTTTTAGTCCTATATCATCAGTTTTTTTTAAGCAATTTATCAACAAGTCAATAGCCCAAATATTAAAATCATGTAATTCACTTCTGTATAGTAATCTAATGAAATCAAGACATGCTTTGATAAGAGTGTTCGATCCATCTTCTAAGCAATTACTAAAAAAGACCCTGGCCTAAGATTGTTTTCCATAATCGAATGAGTGAATTAACTAAACTATTAAATTCAATAAATACATGTATGAGAACATGATCTCTGATTCCGCTTTCTAAAATATAGTCTTTTAATATTGCAAATATTCCAGTATTCTCCAGGATAGTTTATCCACTTTTTGAACAGGAAAAGAGTCCAATCCAAGAGATGTATTCTCGAATCATCTTCTGTGAGTATTATTCAGGATTCAATAAGAATTGGGCAGCATGTCTTTAAGCATTTTAATCAACAGAGGACTTTAAACCTAAGATTATTGAGTTGTCTGCTTTCAATAAACTAATTAAATCTTATATATAGCTTTTTGCTATTCCCAAATATCCTCCTGTAGTTGATGAAATAATTTCTCTTCCAACTTTATCTCTAAGCAACAATTTTAATAATAAATAACCGCACTTGGCTTGAATAAAATCGGGCTTCCAATCCATTTTACAAAACTGCATGTTTGATGGAAAGTAATAGGTTAGAAGGTTTTTTAAAAACCTATTCTTAATTGTTTCTTAATATCTATTTTCATCATATAGGTAATTTTCCAATAAGTCTAATATGTAATTCCAATTCCACTTTGAATTATCTTCCCTTCTCTCTAATACATAAGATTTGCTTAACAGAGTTTCAAATTTATTTTAATCAGCCTCTTATTCAATTTATCCACGAATGATTCCAACAGTTTCATTATTAATCTTATGTGTTGGTAATCCTAATTGTGTAGTCAAATATAAGCTTTCACATTAATATAAAAATTTTGAAATCTAATTCCTTCCTTTCTTATTAGTATTATCAAAAGCATAATTACCCATAGTATTCACAATTTCAGAAGACCATGATTTTAAATCTTATAAAAAGGGATCGTTTTGATTAGCAGCAGCAATTAAAAAATCTGTATATTTATGACAATCTGGAATTAAATTAAACATCAAAGAGGATAGCTCCTTTAAAAATCTTTATGCTGGACCTGATACATCTTAATCTGGTAATCCACTTAATTCAACCAATATTTTGAATAAATCACAGTCCAATAAAACCTAAACTAACATAACTAAATAATTATTGAGTAAATTATTGATTTTATACTCTCCAATAAATCCATCTTATTACTATTATCTATTGACTACACTAACTCCAACGTTCTCTTTATTTCCTAATTATAATAATGATTTCAAAATATCATAAATAGAATTTCTAATTGCTGGTTTGATTGGTTGTCTTAATACTTATATTAATGACTTTAGAGCTTGTCTTTCATCTCCTAAATAAATTAGACCCTGCCAAGATTTGAGTACTGTGATTATTGCTTTTTTTGCCAATTGCAAATTTGCTTCAAAATTATTGTTTGTGGTTCTATTTTTATCATTTTTTGCTTGATCAATTGGGGGATCTATTTCAGTAAAAATTGAAAACCATTTTGATAAATCTAAATACATTCTTATTGTAGTTCGAGCGGAAGGCTCATTTAATAAATACAATAAAGTCCATACAATTTAGTCAGATATTGCAGATAAGTTTGGTTCCATTGCATTTTCAATTAATATTCTTATACCTCCACACCAACTACACATTTCTGGTGCATTTAAGGCAAAAGCTCTTAATGTTAATATAGCATATCTTTTTAGAGATTCTTCACAAGATTCTGCCAATGCTACTAAAGCATTCCCTAAAATTTTTGGGAATTTGCTTGTTGTTGTTAAATTTTGATTTTAGCATCCACCCAATTTTTCCAACCATTTATTTGAGAATTTCAATGCTTATAGAACTTCTTACTAAATGTATTGTGGCTATTGCTGTTGTCTACTTGTGCTATCGTTCTTCGTTGGTTGTTTACAATCTCTTTGTAATGAACGAGCAATGAAATAATGCACTCCTTTTTGTCGGTATATTCCAAGAATCTTTTAATCTGTAATGAGGTATCTCAAAAACTTGATTGCATATTATCGAACTACAATATGAGTATTCTCATATTACTTTAAGCTTTATTATCTTATAATTGATTGCGAGCCCACAAAATGAAATCATCCTATTGAAGTCTCTGAATTTGTTAAGAATCCTATTTTCCTTCAATTACTTATTTTGTGATTTTGATTATCTCATTAAAAATGGCAGGTTTTTTATCTACAACTTCCTATCCTTTCTAGTTTAGAATAGTAATCAGCTTAAGAATTTAAGTTGATGGATCCACATGTTATTACATATTTTATTTTTAATAATCAAATCCACTTGTTTATAAATTTTTATAACATAAAAATTATCAGTTCTTTGAAAATTTGTGTCAATTATTTGCTCTTTGTGGTTAGATTATAAATAAGAGATGCAAAAATGAACTTAAATTGCATGTGTAAATCGATTAGTACATATACTATCAGTTGTACATTTTTCTTAATATTTATCAAAAATTCATTAAAATAATTTATTTAACAGTTAACAATGAAGAAGATCCCTGCTTTATTCGACTCAGATAGTTCAGCAAAAAAAAGAGCCAAGTCTCCAATGCCTAAAAGACTTAATTCTCCTAGAAACGTGCTGTCTGAAAACACTTCTAATATCAAAGTCTTTGCTCGCTTTCGTCCTTTAAACAAAATGGAAGAGAACAACCCCTCTTAAGACTTTTGCATCTTTCCAGATATACACACAGTCCTCCTTTAGCCAGATGTGATCCATACATTTGATAGAGTCTTCCCTCCTACTTCCAATCAATTAACAGTTTATGATTCAGTTGGAAGAGATGCAATTTAGGATGTTCTAAATGGATACAACAGCACTATCTTTGCTTATGGGTAGACTGGATCAGGAAAGACATACACAATGTTTGGAGAATTGAGAGATTCTAATGGACAAGGAATAATACCAAGATCAATGTATTAAATTATACTTAATATTTTAGTTAAGAGATATTCACTTACATTAATCAAAGTGATCCAGAATGTGAGTTTGTATTAACTTGTTCAATGCTTGAAATTTATAAGGAAACCTTATTTGATTTACTTTCATTGTAGCGTCCAGATTTAAAAATAAAAGAGAGTGCAACCAAGGGTATTTATGTCGAAGGACTAACTCAATTATCATTATAAAGTCAAGATGAGTTGCTTAGAATTGTAGAACTAGGAGAATAGACAAGAAAAGTAGCTGCTACAAGAATTAATTAATATAGTTCTAGATCACATACTATTTTCATGTTGGAAATCAAATAGAGATTACCAAATGAAACTGAAAAGAAAGGAAAACTAAATCTAGTTGATTTAGCAGGTTCAGAAAAGGTAGGCAAAACTGGTGCTTAAGGGGAAATCCTAGAAGAGGCTAAAAAGATTAATTTATCGCTTTCTTGTTTAGGGAATGTTATCCATGCATTGACTACAAATAATGACCATATTCCATATAGAAATTCTAAATTGACTAGAATTTTATAGGAATCTTTGGGTGGAAACTACAAAACTTCTTTAGTAAGAAATTTTATAAATATCATTATAGATAGTCACGTGTTCATCACACGTAACCTCTATGGATGAAACCATAAGCACGTTAAAATTTGCATCAAGAGCTAAATCCATCAAAAATCATTATAAAATGAATGTGAAGATGTCTTCAGAGATGATGCAATAGATGATAAAAGATTTGAAATTACAATTATAATTAGCTCATCAGGAATTAGAATAGTTAAAGAGAAAGTCAATTTTAGATATCCCGAATGAAAATAATTTGATCAAACATTACGATTCTTAAATAAATTAAGAGAAAGGGAATAAATCAAAGCATCCATCAATGAGTCTAATGACGGATAAATCTTGTCTTTAAATTGATTTATCATTCTTTTCATCAAAGAAAGCTTCTTAACCAGAGAATATTATTGAATAAAAAGAGAATGAGATAAATTATTTAAAATAAATTGATGATCTCAAAATACAATTAGGGTAATCTAAAATGGAATGTTAGAGAAAACAAGTCAAAATAACTTAATTAAATTAAAAAATTGAGAGTTTGGAGAAGATGGTTAATAAATTGTAAAGAGGAGAAAACAATATAAGAGCAGAATATAATTAAATTTTATTTGATGAAATTAATTCATTAAATGATTAGTTGAATATCTTAAATAATGATATAGATGATTATCAAAATAATTAACTTAAGGATAAAATGGATTAAATAAACATTGATTATTCTAGAAAATTAGAATAAATTATCAATGGAGAAATTACCTAAAGTAAGCTAACCAAGATAATTACTAAATCTTAAACTATTGAATAAGTTATGCAAAAGCTATCACTTTAAAACTTATTGAACACCATCCATAGAGCAATTACTACAAATCTAGTTAATTTAAAATTGCCACTTGATGTTTCCAAAAAAATATCTGATATCATGGAAGAATCTCTTAAACATCCACTTATTGAGTAAGGAGTTATGGATTACATAACCAATTATGAATCCATGAAACCTAATAGATGTGAAGAGTAAAAAATTGAGGCATTAAAATTAGATAAATAAAGATACTCTTAGGAAAGGTAAAACTTAGTTGAGTATGTTGAAAAACTAAAGGACAGAAATGATCAATTGTTACAAGTAAAAATAAAAATATATTTAGCAATTAAAAAGACAAAATCTTATAATTTAATAGAAAATGACATAATTTCAATTAATGGAGTCTAAATACCACGAACCTACAACTCCTCTTATGGTTATAGACAACTAAAGACCCGTCTCACAACATAGTGACAGATCTTTATGCAAGCCAAATACAGCAAGGAAACCATCAACCTTTTTTAGATATGAAGAACTGTTATGATTGGTTTTTACTTGTTAGTTAGAAATTAAATATACCAATTTATATTTTATCTACATAACATAAATAATTAATCATTCAGTTTCCATTTTATTTCCATTAACATTATTTTATTATTATTATTTAGTGTCATCGATAACCTTTTCTTCCTTTATGGGTTCTGGTTTAGGTTTAGTTACAATTGGTTGACATTTCTATTGATATTATAAATCATTACTTGTTATAATTCTGTATATTTTGTATTAATCTGTTAAACTGAGATAGCAAATCTAACTGTTTTATCAGCATTTTTCAATAACTCCATTGTATTATTGCACCATTAATTGAATAATTTTAATTCATTAGAAACAAGAATTCTCTCTTCTTACGAAATGTGAGCATATTGTTAATCCTTTGAAATTAATTAACTGCTTACTTATGAATTTACAAAGTTTTCATAAATTAAACTAAATTTTTAAACTTAATATATGACTTCAGGCACTTGTCTGTACTCATCTGCTATTGTGGCTATTGGACCACATAATGAAACAAGCTTATCATATCTATCAGAGTATTCTCTCTTGGTAGTCTTTTGGCCATCTCCATATAACCATTCATATTGAAAGTCTAATTCTTTTAAAATTCTTTCCTTTAATTCAGGTTTAACATTTTCTGCATATTTTCCATTCAAGTTTTCCCTCCAAGCATAAATATAAGATTCCAATTAATTCTTTTTGAATTACGTTTCATGAATTTAATTATCATTATTAAGCATTTCACACTCTTATTAGAAATAATGATCGATCTCTTTCTTTGTTAAAGAATATAAGCAAGTAGTCTCGCAGTTCACTTAACTTTATATAGTCTTCTTTTTTTATTTCATTTCGTATTCTGGTTCTTCTACTTTAGGCTCCTTTTATACTTGTGCATCTTTTTATTGCTATGAGCCTTCTTCTTACTTTTCAGAAGTAGTTTACTTTTACTTTTCAACCTAAATTAAGATTAGAAAATTACAGGTACTTTGACATCTTCGATAAATTCTTCTATTAATGCAACTTCTTATAAATTTAATAGACCATTCTCATCAAGCAACATTTTTATATTAGTTTTATGCTCTTTGTATTTGGGAATAAGAGGGGGAACCTGTATTTATTCTAAGATGTATAAATTATTTTAATTTACATATAATTGGATCAAATCCTTGAGGGACTGGATCATAAAAGAGAGTTAATTAAATTGGCTGAGTTTTCAATAAAGTAAAGCTTTTGATTGAAGGAATTGGACTGTTTTATTCTAACAAAATTTTACATTATTTTTCAGGGAAGCATCTCACTAAACCCTTACTTTAATCTAATTTATTCAGATTTTGGTCATAAAGCCAACCAACCCTTATTGGATAGTAATTGCAATCTTCAATTTTATACTCAGTAACTCTAAAGTTTGGGCTTCTCATTGCAGCCATCATCCCACATCCTCTTGAAATTGATTCACTTGCATTTAAAGTTCTTGAAACTTATTCAATTTTGAATATCTTCTCAATCAATCGTTATACAGCTGGTATTCTAGTTGCTCCTCCCACAATTTCAACTGAATGCAGTTATAATTTTAAGTTTTAAACCTAATTATACAACAATTTAAGTTGTGCCTATATCTACAATAATATAGGTTAAGCTAATTATTCGAATTCATCTCTTTTTATTAGAGTATTAAAATCCTCATCTTCAACTAAATATTCAACATTAATTTAAGCTTCAGAATTTGCAGATAATACCTTCCTAGCTTTCTCTATTGCTTCTAGTAATCGTAGTCTTCCCTTAGCATTTTTTCTAACACTCAATCCATTTGTTTTTATTTCAAATTGAGTTGCAAATTTCTCAAATAAAACCCAATCTATATCTCTTGCTCCTAAATTTCTTTCACAAACTTAGGCCAAAACTTAAACTTTTTCTTTGTAAAACGATCCAACAAATGCTGAAAATTTAGAATGACCTAAATCAACAAATGCTACATTTCTTGGTGTCTTTGGATCTAACTCTGTTTTTCTAAACAGCCCATAATCAATAGCTATTGCAGTAGTTTCATTCAGCAATCTCTCTAGTGGAATGTCTGCTATTTTGCAAGCATCAATAACTGCTTTTCTTTCAGATTCTGTATAATATGCAGGTACGCTTATACACACATTACTTGATGAAATATTAATGTCGTTTAATTAGATAATGTGCTTCAATTTATTTAGCATTGTGCCTGTTAACTATTCAGGAGTGAATCTAGCCTTTTACCCAAGGTAAGTCACCTCAAATAGTGTTTTTCCAGATTCATGGATTGATGTAGGAACTGTTAGCCATTTCATTTCCTCAGCTAGAAATGCTTGTTTTCCTTGAATTCCTAGAAATCTATTAAAAAATCCAATAGAATTTTTGAAATTGGACTTCTATTGCAGTGCTCCTTATTCTCCAATAAATCGTTCTTCAGCAGTAAATCCTATAACATTTTATGTTTCCCTATGAGCTCCCTCATTGTCTAGAATCTTTACACCTCCTCTAAGAGCAGCAGCAATCACTGACCTTTGACTCCCAAAGTCTATACCAATTGAAGCAATCTAAGACATTAATTAGTGTAAAATTTTTCTCGAATCAGCCGCTATTAAATATCCTAAAAATACTAGAATATTCTATAATTTAAAATAATTATTATCAGAACCCATCATCCCTGTGATCTATTCTATTCTATTCCCAATTATTTGATTCCTTTCAATCAAAACTGGACTTTATTATTAAGTTTTTTATTGTTTTTAAGCTATTCACATTCATACTAGTAGGTTATAATACACATTTTCAGTAATTTTATGAGAAATATATTTATGTTTATGGAATGAGTATAAAATATAAAATTAAATCAAAATCAGTATCAAATTAATCAAAAAATATCAAATAATTTTTAGTTTGTTATTGTAAATTTTATTTTAAATAGTACATCAATACTAATAACTACAAATAAATATTTCTCGTGCTCTCAACAATTTCAGATTATTTTCTTATTAATGTTCTGCTCTATTACAACTACTAAAATACAATCATAATCAATATTATTTGATGGATAGTTACATGTAATTTTTAAGATATATTAAATCAAAACGTCCAACTTATTCATAAGAGTTTTAATTTATTGATTGTATATTATAATAAAATAATTATACATTAATAAAAATAACTTGATTAAATAATAATTGGAATAAAATAAATGTCTTATGTTATTAATAATCATTTAGTAAGTTCTCTAATTAATGATTTAGCTTCGTCATTTGCTTCATCTAATGCCAAGGTTTACTATAATTATTGTTAATTAATACTTTTGCTTTTTGAATAGCCTCTTTGTAGTTTCCTATTTGATAATAGTAATTTGCATATCTAACTAAGGTGTCAGGATTCCTAGGTTACAATCTCATGCTTTCATCTAAATGTCTTTTTGCTGCATTAAGGTCACCTTTTTCTATATATAATTGAGCTACGTAATTCCTAAATTTGCATATCATTAAAATACCTCCAATCAACATTTTCAGGCTATAACTCAACAGCCTTTTCAAAGTATTTAGCCGCATTTTCATAATCTTATAAAACAAAGAATGTATTTGCATAATTATAGAAGGCAGCTGAATGTTTGGGATCATCCTTAACCACTCTCTCAAAGCATTCTAAAGCTTCTTCGAATTTTTCCATAATGCAATAAGTGTTTCCTAAATTATAATAGCATTCTATTTTATCAGGATTTATGCTTAATGCTTTCTAATAATGCAATACTGCCTCCTCAAAATCATTTTTCATATAATAACAATTTGCCATGTTGTATTCTAATTCTTCATTTTGATCCAGATGACTTATTTCTTCATAAATCTAAATAGCTTATTCAAATTGTTCCTGTAAATAATAACAATTTCCCAATCCAATCTTAGCTTCCATATCATTTTTATCTGAATCAATGGCTTTTTAGAAATATCTCAAAGCTTTAGCTGGCTGATTCTTCTCATACATAATATTACCAACAGCTTTCCATGCTAGACCAAAAGATTGATTGTGCTTTAAAGAGTAATTCATATTTTCAATGCCTTTATTTAGCTCTCCTTTCTAAATATAACATTAGCCCATATAGTAATAAGCTTTATAATTAGTTGGATCGACTCTAGCAACCTTTTAAAAGCATTCGATTGCTAAGTTTAATTCATTTAATTTGGTTTAATAAATTCTCCCTAATCTCATATTTGCAACTGGGTTATTTGGGCTGGATTTTAATGCGTGTTTCAGGTATTTTTTTGCTTTTTCGAAATTACCTTATATGCTTGAAATTGTTGCATATTCAATTAGAGCCTCTGGATGCTCATTATTTATTCTCAATAAAGTTCTAAACGATTCAGCAGCACTTTTGAAATCTTTCTTCTTCATATATAAAGTTCCTAAAAAATAATGTGAGTTTGAATTTGAATTTGGCTATTCTGTTGCTAACTTTCCATATTTAATAGCATTGACTAAGTCTCCCTTCTTTTCATATGCTCTAGCCAGCGCATTGGTGCATTCATAATTTAATGGATCTACTATCATTCCTTTATGTAATACAATAACAGCCTCATCGACAGCTGTAGGATCTTCATCATAAATCATTAAAGATTCTCCTAATTTTATAATGATGTCCATATTCTAATAATCAAGGGTTTATGCTTTTGATAAATTATCTATTCCTTCCTTTAATTATTTATTCTTTATTTGCATCCATCCTAACTTATAATAAGGTAGATAATCTTTATTATTGGCATCAATTGCTCTTCTATATGTTCTTTCTGCTTTCTCAAACTCCCCCAACTTTTAATAACATCTGGCTATTTCTAAATATGATTTAGCCCTATCTTAACTATATTGATAGCCTATTCGAAAGTGATGTAGAGCTCTTTTCCATTCTTTTTCTGAGACGAAAATTGTTCCTAAAGCCCAGTTTACTTTTTCAACTTCAAATAATGGGTCCATTTCAGTCACTTTTAAAAGGTATTCCTTGGCCTTTTCCAAATCATCTGTATAAAGTATAGCTAATCTGAACACAGGAAAGATATCATTAGGATCTTCTTCTATTCTTCTTAAACAATCTTCTATAGTCCAATCCTCAAAGTTTTCAGGGTATCGAATAACTTTTGCAATCTTCTTTTGTGTTTCAGCAAATTATTGTGTATCACTATGACCCAGCTTTGTCTGTGATTGCAACTCTTATTGAGGTTAAGATTCAAGGCTACTTGAATTCTAATAAACCAATGTTTTAGGTCGACTTTCTGGGACTAATAACACTTCAGCAGGCTTTTCCAAAACTTCATCCTAAGTACCCTCTTTATTAGTTTTTTACGATCTATAACTATCAGAAGACTTCACTCCTTCTTATTCCTCCTAACCATTTTGTTCTGATTTTTGACCTTATGCATCCTAATCATTATTTGGTTCTTATTTTTCTTATTCATTATTTTATTAAATAGCATTTTCATTTGCTTATTCCTAATCTTGTTAATTTGAAGCTCTGACTTCTTGAATATCCTAATTTTGCTCTACTACTTACTCCTATTCTTATTCTACCACTTAGTCAACTTTATGTAAAGAGGCTTCGAGTTAATTCATATCTTCACTTCCCTTCATAGAACTATGAGGACTTTGAACTTTAATTTATGGAACTTCTTCCTGAATTGCCTTATCTTTGATCTACTCTATTGTTTGCTATTAACGAAAGACTTATTCATCCTAATTTTATACAGGTTATTGTTATTCTGTAGTCACTGGTTTTTGTTTACCTTTAGCACTTTAAGGTTTACTTTCTTCATTCTAAGTTGGTTATTATTATGCATTAGAAGTTTTATTTGACCCACCTTTGCTTTTTCCATCTGATTTATTTGTATTTGAATCGTTAATTTCTTTATTTTGATCCTCAGTTTTAACTTGTTACTATTAATCTTTTTCCAATTACTAATTAGAATCTTGATTTGGCTTATCTACTTTTTTTTCTGTGTGACCAGACTTTATTAACGATTTTCCTGATTAATTTCTTGAATTGCTTTTTTAATTCTATTATTAGTTCTAGGTTTGAGGATTTGCTTGTTATTACAATTAGGGATGAGATGCTGTTTCTTGTAATTATTTAACTGGCAGATCTTACTAAGACATTGTTTGAGTGAGTCTTTTTGCATCTTCTATAGATAATTAAGATTCTGTAAGTTCTGGGGGCTTATTATCTTATTGGTTAGGTTATTCTTGTCTCATCATCTATTGTTATTCAATAGTAATTTTTTTAACTGGGTTTTTTGTAGAATTTGGTCGACTTAACTCTATTGGCTAATTTGCTCCTGATAATGGTCTTGACCTTGGAGTAACTTTAATCGCATTCTTTACTGAATTCGTTTAATCAGGTTATTGGGTATTATCTCCTTGATTTTAAGAAGGCTATTCTGGATTTGTTTTCTCAACCCTTTTTCCTGCAGACTTAATAGATCTTATTCCAGATTGTGATGAAGGCCTTTGCTATTAACTTTAATTTTAATCTTATTATATTATCTCCTTTGATTGAGTTTTCTCTTTATCTTGAGGTTATTCCGATCTATTAGTTTAAGCAGATTCCTACTATTTCTATTATTATTATTCTAATGTTAAGGGAGCTTTCTTCTCTTAACCTTTCGATGATGGCGGTCTTGAATTACCTTTTTAAATTGATGTTCTGGATATTGATTTATCTTTGTTTTATTCATTTTATTGCTTTGTTTATTATTGCTATTCACCTTAAGATTAATTATCTGACCCTTCTTTACGATGAGTGTCAGGTAATTATTGCTCAGATAAACCAACAAAAGTTCCAGTTTAATTATATTAAGGAATATCGTTTCCAACTTTTAATTCCTTTGGAGAAGGAATTTATTCTGCTTGCACTACTTTTTCTTCGTTAAATGTTTCGAATGTTTTTTGCTATTATTTTGGTGGAGTTTTAATCATGATACTGGGTTCTTAAACAAATTTTCTTGAATGTTAACTATCAGATTTTTGGATTTCGTTGGGAGATTTTCCAGGTTCCTAATCTATTTTAGATAAATCACCAAATGTTTATTGCTTTTAAGAATTATTGTTATTATTTTAATCTTAAGCATTCTAATCTATTAATTAAGATTATTATAGAGATTATGGGTGTGATTATGATTCTGTATTCTTCTATGGTTATAGTATTTAGTCTTAATTTACTACAATTTCTTTTTGTTATTATTATTATTCTATTGGCTTTTATTCTGTCTATTTTTTTTCTTATTCCTTTTACAACTCAAGCTATCTTTCTTTCTCCTTTTCATCTTCTTCTTATTTTTTCTATTGCTCTGCTTGTTGTCGTTCTTATTCCTTTTACAATTCTAATTACCTTTCTTTTTCCTTTTATTCTTCTTCTAATTTCTTCTATTCTTCAGCCTATTACCTTTCTTATTCTTTTTATAATTCTTATTATCTTTCCTTTTCTTTTTATTCTTCTTCTAGTTTTTTCTATTATTCTGCCTATTATCTTTCTTATTCTTTTTACAATTCAAGTTATCTTTCCTTTTCTTTTTATTCTTCTTCTAATTTTCTCTATTGCTCAGCTTATTACCTTTCTTATTCTTTCTATAACTCTAATTATCTTTCCTTTTCCTTTAACTCCTCTTCTAATTTTTTCTATTGTTCAGCCTATTATCTTTCTTACTCTTTTTATAATTCAAGTTACCTTTCCTTTTCTTTTTATTCCTCTTCTAATTTCTTTTATTCTTCAGCCTATTACCTTTCTTATTCTTTTAATAATTCTTATTATCTTTCCTTTTCTTTTTATTCTTCTTCTAATTTTTTCTATTATTCTGCTTATTATCTTTCTTATTCTTTTTATAATTCAAGTTACCTTTCCTTTTCTTTTAATTCTTCCTCTATTTTCTTTTATTATTCAGCCTACTATCTTTCTTATTCCTTTTACAATTCTAATTACCTTTCTTTCTCTTTTTATTCTTCTTCTAATTTCTTCTACTATTCAGCTTCTTGTCTTTCTTATTCCTTTTACAATTCTAGTTGCCTTTCTTTCTCTTTTTCTTCTTCTTCCAATTTCTTCTATTATTCAGCTTATTGTCTTTCTTACTCCTTTTACCATTCAAGCTATTTTTCCTTTTCTTTTTATTCCTCTTCTAGTATTTTCTATTATTCAGCCTATTGCCGTTCTTATTCCTTTTATAATTCAAGTTACCTTTCTTTTTCCTTATTCTCTTCTTCTAACTTTTTCTATTATTCAGCTTATTATTTTTCTTCTTCCTTTTATAATTCAAGTTACCTTTCCTTTTCTTTTTATTCCTCTTCTTATTTTTTCTATTGTTCAGCTTATTACCTTTCTTATTCATTTTACAATTCTAATTACCTTTCTTTCTCTTTTTATTATTCTTCTTCTAATAACTTCTATTGTTCAGCTTATAGTTTTTCTTATTCTTTTTATAATTCAAGCTATCTTTCTTTTTCCTTTTATTCTTCTTCTAATTTCTTCTATTCTTCAGCTTATTGTCTTTCTTATTCTTTTTATAATACTTATTATCTTTCTTTCTCCTTTTAGTCCTCTTCTAGTTTTTTCTATTATTCAGCTTATTATCTTTCTTGTTCTTTTTATATTTCAAGTTACCTTTCCTTCTCTTGTTATTCCTCCTCTAATTTCTTCTATTGTTCGGCTTATTACCGTTCTTATTCTTTCTATAGTTCTAATTACTTTTCCTTTTCTTTTTATTCTTCCTCTATTTTCTTTTATTATTCAGCCTATTGTCTTTCTTATTCCTTTTATAATTCTAATTACCTTTGTTTCTCTTTTTCATCTTCTTCTTATTTTTTCTATTGTTCAGCTTGTTGTCGTTCTTATTCTTTTTATAATTAAAGTTATTTTTCTTTTTCTTTTTATTCTTCTTCTAATTTCTTTTATTTTTCAGCCTATAACCTTTCTTATTCCTTTTACAATTCTAGTTACCTTTCTTTCTCTTTTTATTCTTCTTCTAATTTCTTCTACTATTAAGCTTCTTGTCTTTCTTATTCCTTTTACACTTCTAATTATCTTTCTTTCTCTTTTTATTCTTCTTCTAATTTTTTCTACTATTCAGCTTATTGTCTTTCTTATTCCTTTTACAATTCAAGCTATCTTTCTTTCTCCTTTTCATCTTCTTCTATTTTTTTCTTTTACTCTGCTTGTTATCTTTCTTATTCTTATTGTAATTCAAGTTATCTTTCCTTTTCTTTTTATTCCTCTTCTAGTTTTTTCTATTTTTCAGCTTATTGTTGTTCTTATTCCTTTTACAATTCTAATTATCTTTATTTCTCTTTTTATTCATCTTCCAATTTCTTCAATTATTCAGCTTCTTATCTTTCTTTCTCCTTTTACAATTCTAATTACTTTTCTTTCTCTTTTTAATCTTCTTCTTATTTTTTCTATTATTCTGCTTATTGCCTTTCTTATTCCTTTTACAATTCTAGTTATATTTCTTTCTCTTTTTATTCTTCTTCTAATTACTTCTATTATTCAGCCTATTATCTTTCCTTTTCCTTTTAGTCTTGTTCTAATTTTTTCTATTATTCTGCTTGTTATCTTTCTTAATCTTTTTATAATTCTTATTATCTTTCTTTCTCCTTTTAGTCCTCTTCTAGTTTCTTCTATTATTCAGCTTACTGGTTTTCTTATTACCTTTATTATTCTAGTAATCTATCTTTTTCTTCCTGTTCTAATTTATTCAATTAGTCACCATTTTATTTTTAATGTTCTTATTATGTCTCTTATTGCTATTCTTTAACTTATTATTAATTAGTATTTTATTTTCTTAAAAATTATCTTTTATTACCATCTTAGTTTGATACAATTTTTTATTCTTAATTGTTCTCTTGCTAGTTTTACAATAAATCTTTTGAATTATCTGAGATTTATTAATCGGATGTTTTATTCTTTAATAAAATATTAACTTTCTATTTCTATTAATTATTTTGTTAGTTTTAGGGATTTTCTATTTTTTGAGGTTCTTTTTATGAAATTTGTTATGTATGCTCCTTTTATGATTATTGATTTTCTAAATTGCCGATTTAAATTTATTTATTCTTTTCCTCGTTGAATTATAATGGAGAATCTTTATTTGGTACTTTTTAAACTGTGTTATCATAAACTTAATTTTTGGAAGCTTCGTCAATATGCTTTTCTATATTATTATCTTTCTATTTTTAAATGGACTCTTTATAATTTTTTTATATTATAGCCTTCTTTTAGCTCATCAATTACTGCTGTTCAAGTGAACCTCCTTATTTTTCAACTTCTTTTGGTTTAAAGGTAACTTAGTTTTCCTCTACTTCAACAACTAACTCTTTGTTTTGAAACTCCAAAGAAATTTTCGAATTCTGTGGTTTAGCTCCTTCATTAACTTCATCAATAATGGTCTTCTAATTCTTGTCTTGAGTTTTTTATTTTTCAGACCTAACTCTCTATGATTCTCCGATTTCTATAGATTTCTCCTTAATTGAAGATAGATTATAAGGATCTGAGTTTCCTTAGAATGTAAATTATTCTTTGGGTTATTAAGGTTCTTGATCAGGCTGTGACTCCGAAAAACCAAATTTTTCTTTAAATTAGGTTTTAGCCTTTCCTAATTCTTCTGTATTTGTTCTTTATTAGTTTTGAATTTCATTATTCATCTCATTACTGCTTTCTTCATGAAACTTTTGATGCTGCGAATTGTCTCCTGAATGATTTTTTTATTGATCAATTTTTAAAGAGCTTTCCTTCACAAATCTTTACCCAGTATCGACAGGTTACACCATTGATATCTACTCAATGCTTGATTGATGCTCATCAAATTGTTATTAAGATGAAATCTTATCACTTTGTATGCTTTGTTGATTGGATATATTTTTAACTCCTGATGGTTATCTAGTTTATTGAGGAAATTGCTATTATTATTGCTAATTTTATCTTTATTGTTGTTAGCTAAAAGGATGGGGTTAACTTTAAATTAATTATTAGGGCTGTTTTTAAACTTGAACAAGTTATTATTATTTCTTATTATTGTTATTGTTAATAGGAACTAAGGCTGGCTATTATTGCTTATATTTATCTGGAGATTGTTTCACTAAACTTATTAATATCTTTACTTAAATTGTTTATTTTAGCTTAAGCTTGTTATTGTTGCTATTGAGGTTACTTCCATTAGGTTTAAGTTTTGCTCATTATTTTTGGAGGAAATAGTTTTTACCTTTCTTTTTCTTTTTATTTCAATTCTGCTATTCTTTATAAAAACTCTTCACTGTTAATTTCTTTAGAAAACTTATCTAAAATCTAATTATTAGAGAATTCATACATAGTTATACTTTTAAATTGCGGCATCAAAATCATTTAGTTTTTCGAATAATACTCCTTGATTTACATGAGATAATAGCAAAAGTGGTTCCTCCTCCTCATCTTTGAGCTTATCTACCAGTTATCTAAAAATTTATAAGGCTTCTTAGAGTTTTCCTTATTTTGATAAAAACACACCATTATTATACACACTTGTTATGGCCCCACTCTGATTAATTTTTTTAAAATTTTCTTCAACTTTTTAATCTATCTATTTTTCAGCTAAAATGATATTTAGATTGTTCAAGGCTCTCATATCACCTTTATTATTTTTTAGATAGTTTTCTAAAGTGTATCTAGCTTGTGCTTGCTTACCCATTTGCATTAACAAATTTGAATAATTTATAACAGCACTTGAGAAATTCGGATTGCTTCGAATGGACTTATTATAAGATGAATGCAGTTACTTGCTAATACATCTCCAAAGCTTATTAATTTTCCCCTGCTTTTTCGTAACACATAGCTAAGTTAAAAAAAGCCCGATAGTCATTAACCTTATTGATTTGAATGAGTTGTTAGTAATAATTTATAGCTTAGGGAAAATCTTGCATCTCATAATAAGTAGAAGCCATATTGAACAGAGTAAGTGTGTTATTTGGCAAAATCTATATATTAGAAAACTTTTTACTTCTAATGCTTTGTGCATGATTTCTAAACTACGCATATATGCATCAGTCGTATTCTCTAAATCGTTTTTTATAGCATAGGCCAATAAATTATAGGCTTCAATGTTTTAATTGTCATTTTCAATTATTGCTTCCAAAAGTTCGATCTATTATGATTAAAAACTTTACAGCTTAAGAGTAGCTTCCATCATATATATATTTTTTGGCTAATACTAGATGATCATTCGCTAGTTCTAATAGATAACAATAACTGTTATACCTTCCATAAAGAATCAAAATAATTTATTTTTATAATTAATTAATATATCATTACAATATCAATATATAAACTATTCTAATTAATATAAATTTATTTTCATATATTGAAGTTATCAGAATAAATTAGAAGTTATAACTGAAGAATAAGACAAAGAAAAGTTCTTATGAGAAAATAGAAGTTAAATTTCCAATTAAAAAAATGCAAAAGAATATGAATACTTATTATATACACTTTCATTAAAGATCAGGCTTTTCTAAGTCTTCATTATCACTTTCAGAGTTAATCTCATGCTCATTATCGATAAAAGGCACTTCAATGAAATAATGAAATTTGAACTATTATTTACTTATCCAAGGGTGTTTGAGCATTTAAGATGCGGTTGCTCTTTTGTAAGAAAATACATTTAACATTGGTAATAAAAAGTCTGCAAATTAAGCAGCTTCAAAATTTTCCATCTGATATCTCATTAATTGAAATTTCTTACTTTTTAACCAAAAGCTATTATAAAGAACAATAATGTTTAACTTTAACATTTCTCAATTCTCCATCATGTTTAAAATATGATCTACAACATTTTCCGACTGAAGTAAACTCAATTGGAAAAGGGCCCAAAATTTCTTGAATCTGTTTTAGGTGAGTATCATAATCTTCGAATTCTGTGTCGAATAAACTGTCTCCAGTCACCAGCTCAAATGCAATGCAAGCAAGACTCCATATATCTGCAGATGTTCCATAATATTAACCCAGTATTACTTCTGGAGCTCTGTACTTCTAGGTTTAAATCACTTCACTCATACGATGATTTACCCAGCAAGCATTGCCAAAATCAGCAATTTTAATTTGAAAGATCCTAATACGCATCATAAAACGTTATACCTTTTATTGGAATCAATTTACTATAATTTATATTTGATGGATTGCAGTTTTTTTTTCTCCTTTTATCTTTTTCTTTTTTCTTTCTTTTTATCTGATTTAGACAACTTAGAATATTTGTTCAATTATTCTGAATAATATTGGCGCTATTTAATTTGGCCCTTTTCGACGATGTCCTTAATTTGTTCAGTTGTGAGACACAGCAGGATATTTTCTGGTTTTAAATCAGTGTGGATGATCCCACATTCTCTATGGAGAAAGTCTAGAGCAATAAGAATTTGTTTGATAATAGATTTGCATTATTCCAAATTTAAGCCATCGTTATCACAATTCCTTATCAACTCTAATAAATTTTGACCCAGAATTTCGAAAATCAACACATAATGATTACCAAAAATTCCCTTGTGAACAAATACATTCAATAATTTAACAATATTGATGTTCCGAGATTTTCTTTATATGGTTTATAGTATCTCAATTTCATCAAGGGCTGCTTCCTAAGATTAGGGAGCACTCCTTTATATTTTTAGAGCCACAAAGGTATTTGTTTTGAAATCCTTTGCTAGCCATACCGTTGAAAAATTCCCATATCCTAATTTCTGTATCACCACATATCGTCCATGAAATACTTCTCCAATAAAAACTGGATGAAAACGACCGATTTGATAGTTCTTTATTCCTTCTTCTTCTTCATCTTCATCAGAATAAAATGATTCTTATTCTTAGAAATCCAAATTGATCCTCAAATCACCTTACATAATGATAAATAATATTAACTTTATTAAAAATAATAATGATTGTATAATAGTTTGATAAAATCTCTTTGCTAGAGGAATACCAAACCTTAAAAGAATCAATAATTGCAAAGTTAAATGCATATTTCACAAAACTAGAAAAAATAATTGAGGAATTCAGTTAACCAATTAATGAATCAATTAAGGAGCAAATCAAATTGATTTCTAATTATGAAAGTCCAATCGAGAGAATATTCTAATAAAAGCTTATAGATAAGGAATAAGTGCAAGGCTATTTAAATTATGTTGAGAAATGCAGTCTCAATAACATAGATCAATTGGAGGCTAGCTTGAATTTCATTAAAGTAGATGGTGGAATCAGCAAAATCTAAAAAGAAATGGATATTTTGTACATAGAATAAATGTAGGAACCCTAGAAACAGTAATCTGGTACTTTAGAAGAAATTGAATTCAATCTTAATTTACCGCATGAATTAATTGAGTATGAAGAACACTTTAACCCTTAATATATTTGTATAACAAGTTGCATAATTAGCTTTCAAAATGAATTCATCACTGGTGGATGGGATGGAAGGATTGTGAGATTTGATATGAATGAAATCAAGTAGGAACTAAAATTGTTTAACAATCCTGTCAAAATTATTAAGTAGTTAAGAAACAATTGTTTTTTCATTGTGAATGATTCAAACGAATATAAGTTGTTGGATTAGGGTTGGAAAATTTTAAGAGAGGATAAGTTGGGAGAAATAAACATAATAAATATTGATGAATACGTTTAAGAGACTCATCATGTTATAAAAATAAGAGTGGATAATGGGGATCAATATATAGGGAATGTTAAAAATGCTTTTATGAATGGATTTAGACATTTAAAAATGGAAGATAAAATTCAAGGTAATGTTATTACGACATATTTTGATGATATCATTGTGGTTGATTAGTTTGACAACTTTGGAAATGTTTTGATTTATAGTGTTGATAGTAATAATCACATTATTAGTACAAATCAATTCAAAATATCGGATGCCTTGATAACAAAAGCGTTAATATTGAATGATGATTAATATTATTTTAGAGACATTTAGAATAGATTGTATCTATATGATGCTTAATTAGAGTCAGAATATGACGATGTGATTAGTCATTACAATAATTTAGTTATGATCAAAGAAGATAAGTTGAAGATTAATGAGATGGAATATCCTAATAAATTGACTAAAATATTAGATGTATATTCGAGTGAAAAATACTTTATCTTAGTTGGCTATGGGGAACAACTGAATATTTAAATATTTAAATATATTTGATCAACAATAGAGTTTTTCAATAGCAGTTTTTGGGCTTATGTAATTTGCAAAATCTCTTAATCGAAATGTTTGTTGTAAGACTTTTCTACAATCAAATGAAGGAAGAACATTAGTGATCAGAAAATCATACAATTATCTTAATTCTTTGTCTTCTTTGTTATCATAATATGGTATGATTGGTATTCCATTTTCAATATGGACTCCAAAACTGTAAGCAGCATTATCAACCAAGACTATGTCTTTCATGTCTCTTCCTAAGATTCGGAGATCCTTTATATGAACTCCTTCATTCGTAACAATGCACTTGTCTCTGAATAATGTCGCTGATACTACTTTATTCTTATCTATGGATTCAATAACTTATGATGCGTAACATTAATGGGATGCTGTAAAGATGACGACTTCGCAAACCTCTGATAGTTTTTGCAGAATTTCCCTTGCCCAAGGTCTTATATTAATTCCAGCTTATACAATATCTCCAGAGGGAAATGTTATGGGTAACGAGATATCTGACCTACTTGTATTACTCTCATTGCAATGTATTAATGTCTCGTCCAGATCAAAAACAATTGTTTTATTAACTTGAATCTAAGATTTTTTTACATTAAGTAGTTTTCTTGGGCCACTTTACCATTTTGTCCTGCAAATGACTCAGATCCTTTTCCTATTAATTCAAACAAAAATCAATGCTGTTAAAAGTTTAAATAGCGTGATCCTTAAATATTTGACCCATCTAATTGGTGCAATTTCTCATTGACTCTAACATGGCTGAAACATAATAAACGTTTTCTAAAATATATCAGATAGCTACGTCTTTGTATTGAAAAGGCCCTATTAGTTGGAGACAAGGATTTGGCCTATTTAAAGGGGGATATCCCAAACTTTGATTTTGAATATCCTGGTTTTGATACTTAAGTGATGAAATCATCTAAACTAAGATGTTTATGGTTATTTTCATTTCTCTCAGTGGCTACTCTGTATTCTGCGTTTTCAGTTTTAAGTTTCTGAATTATTTTACTAGAATCTAAGCAGTTTATATTATATTTTCTATCTGTGTTTGTTTAATTTAATTTTGATTGTGAATATTCCTTATTCAAATTATGATTTGGTGTATTGAACACAGTTTGTAATGTTTTACTAATTTACTCAGATAAGCGCAGAGTGGTTTACAATTTATTTTGTTTTGCGAAATAATACTATAATTATATTATAATTAGGGATACTTGCTAATTAACTCGATTGGTTTTAGGAGTGGCATTCCTTGGTGTTGAATTCACATATTTAGTGGTTGAAACTAATTCTTTATTAACGGAGTTTTTCTTTTGACCTTGGTTGAGTAATTTACTCAGATTTTATGAAAGGTAAAATCTCTTTAGGAGTTATTATTAATAAGGTTTTGGTGAGCTCTTTGGTTGTTCTTTTGATTAGCCAAATTTATTTCTTTATGCAGAACTATCTAAGCGGGATTATGTAGATTTGTAATTACTATAATACATATATAATTAATAATAGAGAATATTTGAAAATTTAAACAAATTGGATATAGAAATCTTTGGGTTTTCATTTTGGGTAGATAGGAGTTTAAGGACGGAGAAAGAATGAAGTGAATAATAAGAACAATACTATATTTATTTAATGTGAATGAAGGTGTCTTTCATTTTGTTGTTTCAGCTGCAACTCTTTTGGCTTCTTCGATGACATCTTCAAATGTTCCTTACATATAGAATGCATTTTCTGGGTATTCATCACCTTCACCATCAAGTAAGGCTAAGATTTTAGAATAATTGGGATACCTCTGAATCCAGCAATAGTGTCATTGAGTGATACGAATTTACCCTTTCTTCCTGAGAAGACTTCACTCATGAAGAATGGTTATGAAAGGAATCTCTAGACTTTTCTAGCTCTGGCAACAGTAAGTTTATCATCTTCAGACAATTCATCCATACCCAAAATGGCAATGATATCTTGGAGTGATTTGTAATCCTACAACAATTTTTAAACTCCTCTTGTGACTGTATAATGTCTAAATTATAATATATGTAGAATATTACTTTTCACCAACAATATTTGGGTCCATCATACGTGATGAAGAATCCAATGGATCGACAGCTGGATAGATACCCAATTCAGTCAATGCTCTTGACAACACAGTGGTGGCATCCAAGTGAGCAAATGTTGTAGCTGGTGCTGGATCTGTAAGATCATCTGCAGGTACATAAATAGCTTAGACTGATGTAATGGATCCCTTCTTGGTTGTTGTGATACGTTCTTACAATTGACCTAAATCTGTTGCCAATGTTGGTTGATAACCGACAGCTGATGGGATACGTCCCAACAAGGCTGACACTTCTGAGCATGCTTATGTGAATCTGAAAATGTTGTCAATAAAGAGCAACACATCCTTTCCTTCCTCGTCTCTGAAATATTCTGCAACTGTCAAACCAGTCAAACCAACTCTGGCTCTGGCACCGGGGGGCTCATTCATTTATCC
>CAJJDP010000006.1:711501-912163 GCA_905182995.1 Paramecium octaurelia
AACACAGTGGTGGCATCCAAGTGAGCAAATGTTGTAGCAGGTGCTGGATCTGTAAGATCATCTGCAGGCACATAAATAGCTTAGACTGATGTAATAGATCCCTTCTTGGTTGTGGTGATACGTTCTTACAATTAACCTAAATCTGTTGCCAATGTTGGTTGATAACCGACAGCTGATGGGATACGTCCCAACAAGGCTGACACTTCTGAACATGCTTATGTGAATCTGAAAATGTTGTCAATAAAGAGTAACACATCCTTTCCTTCTTCATCTCTGAAATATTCAGCAACTGTCAAACCAGTCAAACCAACTCTGGCTCTGGCACCGGGGGGTTCATTCATTTATCCATAAATTAAGGCACATCTTGATCCACCACTCAAGTTGATGACACCAGAGGCAACCATTTCATGGTATAAATCGTTTCCTTCTCTTGTTCTCTCTCCTACTCCTGCAAACACTGAATAACCACCATGGGCTTTAGCAACATTATTAATCAATTCTTAAATTAACACAGTCTTTCCGACTCCTGCACCACCGAACAATCCGATTTTACCACCTCTAGCATATGGAGCCAATAAATCGACCACCTTAATACCAGTGATCAAGATTTCAGCACCACTACCTTAGTCAACAAAACTTGGAGCTTCCCTGTGAATTGGATATCTGATTTTTGTTTCGATTGGGCCTCTTTCATCAATTGGATCACCAATCACATTCATAATACGTCCCAATGTTTCTGGGCCAACTGGAATTGTAATTGGACCGCCCAAATCTGAAACTGGTTAACCACGAATAAGTCCCTCTGTTGAATCCATGGCGATTGTTCTGACTCTGCTATCACCTAAATGTTGAGCCACTTCCAATATCAATTTATGACTTGTTCCTTAAACTTACAAAGCATTCAAAATAGGAGGTAAAGGACCATCAAATTGCACATCTACAACTGCACCAATTACTTAGGCAATCTATCCTGTTGTTGCTGTTGCCTATTTTGTTGAAGTTGATGCTTCCTTCTTTGCAGCAGAGAATGCTGTACAAAAATTACATTAAAATTATTACCTACACGCATCTATCTAGCTAATGCTTTTGTGAGCATAGTTTATTTTAATAATTAAGGATATGTTTCTGATTCAAATTTTTTAATTACCTTATATAAATATAGCAATGATAAATAATAATCTTGTCATAAAGAATTGTAAACCTGTACCCATCTATTCGTGTCTACTCCTCAATTCTCATAATGGTTATTTCAAAATTCTAATAGTCCTATCAATTTCTTCCAACTAATTGTCTAAGATTTATTTATTATATTAAATGCTAGATAACAACCACTTTTATTTCACATTTAACAACTCTTTTCCAAAGTAAACTTCACTATTTAATACTTACTTTTTAATAACAAAATTCTAATCATTAATTCTACTCAAAAAGAAAATAATTTATTAGTTCATTCTATAAAACTTTTGATTTAATTTATAAATAGTATAACTCAAACTTAAGAAATATATAATTGAATCTGCCAATTAATTAATATGTAAATAATCAAGTTTAGCATTAAATTTATAAGTATTACTTTAACATTATTTTATATTTAATAAAATGATTTTGGATAACAATGAATAAAGGATTCAATAATTATTAATTTACTATCTAATATTATAATTAAAATGAAAACCTTTTTTACAGAAGTGGACAGTAAGAGTGATTAATCTCATTTAAGAGAAATCAATCAGTTACTCATGAGATTAAATTTAGAATCACCACGCACATAGCATGCCATGAAAGAACTTAATTTAACAAAATATGATTGCTAACTTAAGTAAAATAGTGCCCAAATTATCATACAAGAACTTTGTCCAATTTCTTACAATATCATCATGAATCGCGAACCATGTACATAAATCATCTACAATAACTCAAAGGTAGGCATTTCTTGTGTGATTTCTTTAGATAACCTCTCGAATTTAGTGAATCGGAGAAGAGAAATCATAGGTCCATCAGTTAAAATTGTACTAAGAACACCAAAATAATCGAAATAATATAACTTTGTTAAAAAGATTTTTGATCACGATCTCAAACAGCTATATTAGTCTGAACTTTAAATCAAAGAAGCATAATAGAGGAATTCCGATAAAATTTATAGGCAAGTCGAAGAAAAATTTAAATCCATCTCTCATAAGGCTAAGTAACACAATAACAAAGTAGAGAGAAAGCTATCCTTATTAAAAGAGCGGAGACGCCATGAACTTGATGATAGGTTGAGTAAAAGCCTTGACTTTGACTCTAGATTTGAACCAATCTAAAAGACCTTGTAAGAATCTAAGATGAAATTCAAAATTATGATGTAATCTAAAACACAATAGACTTTGGATTATCATAGATAAAAGAAGAAGAATATCATAGAACAAGACGAATTGCGGAGAACGAAATTATAATATTCAATGGAAACTTCACAAAGAAGCACTTTTATTCGATAAGGTATTGCCAGTCAAGATAGAATACTATAAGCTTAATTGATTGAATAAGAGCAGCAAAATAAAGTTATTTAGAAAATAGGAAATTATGTCGAAAAGACTGCTTAAGTGACTAATAAGAATTAATAAGAAATATAAAAGGCTCTATAGAAATTTAAAGATGAATAAGATCGAAAGTTTAATAAGGTTCATAAAAATCTAAGTTCCAAAACATAGATGTAATCGTAAAGAGAGAGCATGATTCATCAAGAATTATAGGAAAAAATAATGTTTAGTAGTGCAAAGGCGAAGTAAAGATTAGATAATATTCAATCAAAAATGAAATAGGTAGCTCTTCAAAAGCAGTAGAAATAATAAGAATTATTGAATAAATATATAATCAAAATGGAAAGGAGAAATGATAGAATTCTAGAAAAGCATGTTAAACTTAGATAAAATCTTAAGAAAGGCCACAAATCTCATAATCTCACTTAATTATAACATCAGCTGGTCATTGAGAAGGATGAATTGAACTAAGATATCACCAAAGTGTAAAGATAGGTAGTTAGCAAATCAACTAACAATATTAAAGAATTACTCAATAATTTAAGATTCAATTGATTATCGAAATATTTTATTAAAACAATATCTAAATTCTTATTAAGCTTTAAAATTAAAGAATAATACTACTAGATTCTTTCATACTATTGAATATTATAATTCACTTAGTTGATTTCCTATATAAAACAAAGGCTAAAAATCCAGCCGTGACAGTTGCAAAACAAAGTTTTTACCACTGTTTTTCTGCGAATAGACATGATGCTGTAGTAGAACTCAATACTATAGTTTCAATCAAACCCATCTTTGTATCGAGTTGATCCTCCAAAATATATTTAGTAATTGAAGAGGCAAGAACTGCTGAAGCAGTAGTTTTCCAAATGATATCAGCATATCGAAAACTTACTTAATTATTTTCATTATTGTTTGATCTTGATTTCATTTCACTAGTTGCCAATTTCGAATCAGTAGTTTTGGATTAATTTACGGTACTTTTATTATCAGTTTGATTTTAAGTATTACTTAGCATTGTTTAATAAAGCTAGGTTCTTTCTTTATTTGATTATCTTAATAGTTCCCTAATTTCTTTTCTTTTTTCGAAGATTTCTTAGTTTTAGGTGGTATTCTTGACTATATTCCAAGCTTAATCAATATCTCTCCATGCTTCTTCATAATCTTATTTTTATTAAAATGCAATGGCTCTTCTATACCAAACTTTCTAATTAGTGGGATCAAGTTGGATTGCCTATTAATTGAAATAGAATTTACAATATTAGCATGTGTGATACAAGAATTATAGTCTCCTAGATTCAAAAAGCAAGCACTTAGATTAGATAGCAAGTTTATTCGTAATTTTTTGAATTATTAAAGTTATTCTTCAGGACATTAAATTAAATAATATGGATCACATAATCCTAAAGATAGATTATATTATTCAACAGCCCTCCCATAGTTTTTCAATTGAAAACATTAATTTCCTTGGTTTTTGAGAAAATTTGCTTCATCTAGAGATTTTTAGAATTAAAGAATAAGTTATGATTTCTAGTCAATTTCTATTACTTAAGGTGAGCTTTGAACTTAAGAATTGAATGAATTACTAGCAGGAAAGCTTTTATTAGTTTCATCAATAATGACCCCTTCTTCAACTTGTTTTTCTTCCTCTTCAATAACTTCCTTTTAAGGATTTATTTTTGCATCAAAATTTAATGTTGGATAAATTAATTAAGGTTCTATTTGATCTTCCTTGGATACGTTTAAAGCTGAATGGAGTTTATTATCAAATTATTCACACTTTATTTGTTCTTGCTAATTTAATTACTAAGCATTAGATTTATCTAAAATTTCAAATTGAGAATGATCGACAAATGCATTATCTACTTTTTATAACTATTCCAATTTTTAGAGTGGTTATGGAACAGTCTCATATATAGATTCAACAAATTATGGATTATGGTTCTCATGTTCTAATCTTTCTTAATGATTCTCATTCTATTTTATTGAATCATTTTCCTTCTATTTTTATGGAACGGAGTCTAATTATTTGGTTGTTTCACCTTTATCCTTACTTATATTTATAATTTCTGAAAGCTATTCTGTTTTTAATTAATGTTAAATCGATTGATCTATTTTAATATTATTCTAATGCTATCCATCATGTGAAAGTTCCTTATTTGCTTGGTTCATGTTGTTTTCAATAAGTAAATGTTCCACTTCATCTTAAGTTGAATTATTTTGAGCTTAATTAGAAACCTTTAGATCTGTTTATTATTGTGAAGAATCCATAAATAAAATATAAATTTTAGATAAATAATTTGTATTGAAATCACCCTATCACATTCCTTCTTTAGGTTCACTATCGTAATTAGTACCAAATTAGGCTTAGTCAAGTTCAATGATAGTTTACTCTTGCATCTATTCAATGATGACAATAGGTTCGCACAATTCTATTATCTCTTCCTCTACTTCTTGGACGAACTGGGGATTGTGACTTATCGATTTATATTGTAAATACTTATTAGATTCACCTATTACTTGGCAATGTTCCTGTAAATCCATTATTTATCAAAAAAATATCTAAAATTTAATTATAAGTAAGTGCTTAAATATTCAGTGATGAAAATTAATACTGAAAATAATAATTTGAAGTATTATATATTGATTTTGTTGGGATTTTAAATATATATATCAAGAAATTGTAATTAATTCAATTTGTTCATGACATTTCAGTATCTAAAATGTAATGGGCAGTATTTGTATTGAAGGCCTGGTAAATTAATTTTGCATTGTCAAAACCCGAAAGGTCCATTAGTTCATCTTCTACTGGTACTAATCTCCACTCTATTTCTATGTAATAAATCTTTTTGTAGCAATATAATGCAATTAGGGAGAGTAATAGAGTGATGATAAATAAGAATATTGTGATTTCTGCATCAAGCGAATTCCAGAGTACTCCAATTAAGATTAAGAGAGTGGCAATTAAGATAGCGAGTATGATTGTGTAATTTCGATATGCCTTTCTTTAGTGAAATCTATTGCTTCAAAATATGTAATACTTCTTAGTCTTAATTTCAGTCTTAAAGAAACATAAACAAAACAGACATTGCAAAGTTGATATTGAGGATGAAGGCTTCTTCATTTCAGCAATCACACAATCAGGATGATATTATATATCATCGCATTTACATAATTTAATTACGCAGCTTTTACGACAAATATAACAAATTTTGGATTAAGTAAAAGGTTGATTTGTTACAAGTGATAATTTCACTTTCTTGCTTGATCTTTTAGGTCGATAGATGGGGGCAGATTCCAAATCTTTGACTTGATCTGCTAGTACAAACCTTTTTGATGATTTCAGGATGATCTCATCTTGGTTTGAGGCAGTTGAATTCAACATATAAATAATTTAATAATCATTAATATTTAATTTCAAGTTAATTTAAAATATATGCTGATTCAAAATTGGAGACCTGTATAAAAATTAATCGTCAACATATTTTTTCCTTTATCTCAATTATTTGGCAAATATTAAAAATTATAATTTTTGATAAATTATGAGTAACAATTGTATTAAATATTATTTTAATTAAGAATAATTACTTAAATTTAACACTATATACCAAAAACAAAACAAATTACTCAGACAGTTATTATGATATATTTCCATTCTTTTATGGCCTCTATCATCCATAAAAGTGAAGTATCATATTATTAGATAACTTTTTCGATAATATAAATAAATTCTTCAAATACTGCCTCACTAATCTTAAGTCTAGAGTGTATAGCTTAGATATCAGATCTTTTAAAATATTTTCTACCCGACAGCAAATATTCAAATTTTTTTAGTAGAGTTCTCGTGACATTTGCATCATTACTATCAAAAATGTTCTTGATTTCGACATTAGATTGCAATTCATCAGAAATCAGAGGAACAAACTCACTCAGTCTCTTTTATCCCACAATATCACAAGGCAATTTTTTATTGACAATGTAAGGCAATATGAGATCGAACTCTTCTTCAAAATCCTAAAAGATGACTCTTTAAGGATTGAGTCTAGCCAATAAACTTATCAACTTCTCTTTAATACTCTGATATAATTGTAAATTAATTTAATGTTGACAATGCAATTAACTTAGATCTTCAAGAGTAAAACAATTATTTTATTTGTTAAATGCGTAATGTAAGAAATATTTAGTATGCTAAACAAATTGATCATATCCAATCTTATGTATGAAATTCTTATTAATATAGGGATCTGTTTAACATAACTTAATGAATTCACTACAAAAGTTGTCGATGCCAAATTATTTATAAACTAAATCTTTGATACTATCCTAATCAATTACAGCAGCTTTGTAGGCATCTGTTTATTCAAGTATATACCAGACCACATCTTTTTCAGCATGTTTAGACAAAGCACCTGATAAGTAGTATTTGAAAACTGAGTATTAAACAGAATTTATTCGAAAGGCCTTGTGAAAGTCTCTCATTGAGTCCATCACATAGTTAGTCGATTCTGAAGATCCTAAAATGAACCCGAAGATTCTACTGAATTTGATCGCTTGTTCCTCTTGTTTAGTTCCTTCGAACAATGGACTCAATGAGAAATCTTCAAAAATTTAAGCGTACATATTTTTGGCTATGGTTCTTATGCTATCTTTCACATTTTGAACAGAGCGAGACTATTACAATAATTAGAATAGATACATTGCATATAATAGCTCCCCTGTAATACTCTACTGTTTATGCACATTTAAATATGACTTCCATTCCTATTTTCATATCTATTAGTTTTTTTATATAGAGATATTTAAATCGATTAAACATCTAATCCGTTATGTTGAGATTCAAATGCAATTGTTTGAGACTTTCAAAATGATATGGTAATTTGTTTCCATTGCTTAAATCTATTAATGCTTTAACAACTCCTTTCATTTCATGAACATCGCCAATCACCTGTCCAACTAATTAATCCTAAGCTAAGATTTATCCAAATTCTTTTGCATAGTCATCCAGTCCTTCCATTTTCTCAAATTCACTATGTCTTGTAATTCCAATTTTAGGTCTAAAATATAATTAAAATTTATACTTTTTATCTTTAAATTAAGATAGAATATCTTTGATTGATTTTCCTGATGAAAATGGACACTACTAAAATTGGATCGAAGATTGTGTTTATGATAATTAAGTATGATGATACTAAGACTTTTTGAGAACCATATTACTATTGTATGCACTTGTGTTTTCATCTCTTGATGTCTTAACACATCCATTAGAGGATTTAACTTTGTTCTTTACAGTAAATAATCTTTAGAAATGAAGACTTGAACCAAGATCAAATTAGTTGTTCTCTTCAATTTGGATTACTTAACTTTTTTGTTTCTATAATTACTAGGGAGTAAGTGGTTTTTATGCTGTTGACAATCTTTCCGAGTCAATAATACATTTTGCAGAACCTCCTTTTTTTATTTACCAAACTTTATTAGGTTGAGTGCAATCTAAGGAAGGTAATTTTTAGAATAAATGATCTCTTCTTGAAGCTTATCCATCCTGAATTTCTTTGCTAGATTTGCAAATTACTATCTAGCTATTTGCAAGATGCTTGAACTCAATGGAGTCTCCTCTAATCATTATAGAAAGATTATAATAATTATTAAATTATTTATAAGGTAGTAATTATATAATATCATCTGAGAAATAGGTTTTTGCTGGAACACATTTCTTACTTATCTTAATTACTTTACTCAGTTCCAAGTCTCCAAAATATCAAGGTCTCATCCCCAGCCGCAGAACAAAGCATAGACTAATCAGGAGATATGCCTAGATGCAAAACCCTCGATTTATGAGCTTAAAGTTCTTAGACCAATTTGGCCTATTAAATTACTTCAGCATTCCATATACTAATTTAGAATTTGGAAAAGCCATGTGATGATATTAGTTCTCTATATCTTGGTAAAAACTATAAGGCACAAACTTATGATCCAGTATCTATGCTTTTGAAACATAACCCTGTATCAGAATTCCAAAACTTTATGTTTTTGTCATTGGAGCCTCCTCCACTAACTAAGATGTTGGGCAACCATGGACACCATGCCATAGCCTTGACAGCTGCACAATGACCTTCACATGATAAACGCAAAGACATTTGCCTCTTATCCCATAATAAGAGTTAATTGTCATTTGCTCCACTGCTTAATGTAGTTCCAGAGGAATTCCATTTCAATCCACAAACTTCTTGAGTGTGTTTCTGGAATACACCCACAACATTATTATTCTTCTCTCTTAGATCATGATTGAAAATAACGTTATCTCTACCTGAAGTTGACAATAATTCAAAACTGCTACTCATCGTTGACACTCTCTCATTATGATAATATAACTATGTTATTGTTTGTTAGGAGCAAACATCTACTATTTTAATGGAGGCATCATCAAATCCTACTCCCAAAATATGATCATTGATCCAATGAACTGCAGTAACATTTGAAGTTGCTTATAAAAGTTATTCAATGTGCTCTATTTTATAGATATATTAAGTTACAATTTGAAGCATTCCATAAATACACTTTATTTTGCAATCCCACAGATAACACATTATTATTGCCCCATTCTAAAATGTTGAGATAGAAGTCATCTGCAATATCTGGTGCATCCAATATCTTCTCAGGAACTGAACTAATTTATCTAACAGTCTATTAGGTAGGCAATCTGTATTAATTATGTAACTAGTCCAAAAATGATATTGGATAATTCTGCTGTTATTTTTGATTTCCAAAATTCAGCACTTTTTCTTCATTTATATGATACAATAACTACGATATTAAATTCAAGTACATCATTATAATTTGATTAAGTGTGCGATTGATACAACAATTTCGATTTACTTTTCGGAATAAATCTGTCCATATATATATCCGTTAAATTAATAATTATATTTTAGAATTATATAGTTTTATTTTGTTTCACACTCAAATATTAACTTTAAATTATGTCATTTTCAATTTTACACGGAATTCGAATCCCCTCATTTTAAAATGAATGAAAACGATATCTTCTTCCTTAATTCTTAATTTAATTTAAGTTAGGCAAATTATTAATAAAAAAAATTAATAATTATATATAAAATGAGTAATGCAAAGTATTTACATATTCAATACCTTTAGATCTGATGGCGAGAATTAAAAATTTATTATGGGTGAAGAACCTTTGAGATTTCAAAATTATGTTGCTGGATAGGATGAACAACAAGGTACAAACATATTCAAATCTTAGTTCCACAATAAGATCAAAATTTAGAATACTACAATGAATATCTGAGACTATACATAGCTAATGTTGTCTTAACAAATTAAGTACTATTTAGAATTTATATTAGTTAAAAGAACTTTTGAATGAAAAGAATGAACTAGTCACTAAATTAAATAAATTAGAAGTAATTTTTAATATCACCAAAATTCAAGCGTCGAAATCAAGAGCTCAATTCAAATGTTGAAGAAACTGGAGAAGAAAGAAAGAAAAGATTGAGAAGACCAGCACAAGAAATCGAAAGACATTTTACTTGTCCTGTTGATAATTGCTAAAAGAAATACGGGTAAAACTCCTTAATAAGTCTTTCCTAGAGCTGAAGGGTCTCTCAACTAGCACATCAAACTTAAACATCCAGAACTAGTGAAGGATAGAACATTTTATAAATCAAATGAATAATCGCAGTAACAAGGAGAGCCTGAATCATTATCAGATCTTAAGCAAGAATAAAATTAATGACAAATAATTAACATAATATAAGTTATTTTCAACATACCTATAAACTTTTAAGCAATAATTTAATGTTCTTACTTTCTTCTTTTTTATTACCTAATGTAAAAATAATTCAAATTATTTTATGCCAAATTTTAAATTTCATATACAAATGCTTTTAATATACCCTAATTGAGAATTCTATTTCTATGAAAGTGTAATCACTAATTGTTGCAATGCAATAAATAATTAATCTATAATTATTCTAAATTCTATTTATATCCACAAGAACCTAATTTGATTTTAGATTATGTCCAATTTTCATCTTCATTTTTATACTTTAATCATATCAATCTGGTTAAATCTTCAAAATTTTTATATTTAGCTGATGATTTGTCTTTAAAAAAATTCTATAACCTCCAATTATAATAGCTATAGCTTACTTATAGCAACTTAATCAAATGCTTTAAAAGTTAATTTAATAGTGAACAATCAACTTTATTTAATCTACTAAGAAATTAAAATCTTTTGATTTCAATAGATTATCTATCTAATTTTAAAAAATCTATCTTTAATAACTAAGTTGAATTTAATAAATCAGAATTACTTTAGGAACTAACATTATTGCAGAGAAGGATTACTATAATACAATTTTAATGGAAAAGACTATGGCTAATTAATAAAAAATACAATTTTAATTATTTTTAACTTATTTTCTTCATAAATTTAGGATAATCCTTACATTTATATAGCATTAAGTTTGCGAAACTATCTATAAAATTAGAGTGTCAAAATTAAGGCACCAAAAATGTGTTATAATAATTTTGAATTTAGATCATCATTTGAATATCCTGATTTATTTATTTTGAGTGATTTTAATAACACACGTGATGATAGATCCAACTTTATAACTAAGTTCAATTAGTTTGTCCATTTTAAACATATTTTTTGATTTCTTTTTGATTGTATTTAATACTAAAAATTTTAAATAATCCATAATTATATGAATCAAAGTCCAACCAAATTTGACACTCCAACAAAAATGCAATCTAAAATAGATCTGAAGATGAGAAAAAGTGGAGTACCTATAGCTCTAAAGAGATCCCCTTAATTTCAACTTTTTGATTGCTTCATGTTGACATATTTTCATCTTCCACCTTTTGCGGAGTAAATTTTACAGTATGATGTATTAAGATAATATAAATATAGGATTCCATTATAAGTGAAGAAGGTGTGACTTTGCTTTTGCAAAAGTTATTTGTGTAATTGATATATTGCAAGAAAAAAGACACCTCAGCATTAGAAGTTTATTAATTTATGAAGGATGATTATAATACTAGATTTAAAAGTGTTGAAGAGTTTTTGGTGAGATTCTTCGAGAAAGTTGATGAATCAATTTCAAAATACAGAACAATGCTTAATTAATTGGTGGAAGAGCATCCGATTAGAGAATTGTTTATAGGTAAATTCATTAAGGGAAATGATGAAAGTACATTTAATTTGATTAAGATTGATTTAGATGAAGAATCCTTTATGGAAGGATTGTAAAAGAAATTTGAGTAAGAGGATTGTTCGATAAAAGAGTTGCCAAAAGTTTTATAATTTGAAATTACAAGGAAATCAAATCTAGTATTAATGTCAACAATATATTTGGATTAATTTATGCATTCTAACAAAGGGACAATCAAACAACATTAATCAGATATCAAAGAATTAACAATGAAGAGAGAAGAAATTGCTCAAAAAATTAAAAATATTGAAAATTATTAATAAACTTCATAAAGCATTCCTTAGATCTTGCAAATGACTATTAATATTATATAGGAATAAAGAGAAGAATTGATTGATGGAGATCCAGCAATTGAGGGATTTATATCCTTGATCATGGAAGCAAATTAGGAATTAGAGAAATTGAAGGAAGAGCTTCACAAAATGGATGAACAAATTAAATAAATTATGGGTAGTTTCAATAAGATAGAATACAACTTACATGCTGTTATAGTTTATGATGGCGATTATGAATGCGTATATATCAAAAACAATGAACAATGCTTTTTTTTTGAAGATGGGTTTGCAGAAGTGAGAAAGAAATTTGAAATAGAGATGCAATATTCTCCAGAAACAATAGTATATTTGGTTTATCAAGATAAGAATCTCAAAAGTGATTATAGTTTTACAGGTGGTTAGGGTAATCTTTTGGATATGGATGATAGGAAACCTTATGAATCCTTAATTAGAAAAGACCTCTAGTAATATGCTGTTCAATTCAACCAAAAAGTTGATCAGGAATTACTATTCTTAAAATAATAATAATAGGCAGAAGAGGTATTCTAATAATATCTGACAAGATTGAATATTGTGATTCAATTAGTTCAGAAAAAAAATACTATTTAGGTACCTCATCTGAATAATTTCGCTACTTTCCTATGCTTTACTTAGAAGAAAATTGATGATTATGTCAAATGGTAAATATTGGATTGTAGCATTAGAGATGTTACAGGTTAATCCATATAAGATATTAAGAATATGAATGCCTTTGCTCAAAAGTTAAGTGTTTTACTCTAAAATCAACCATAGAAGGCTCCCACCTAATTAACTGTTAGTAAGAAAGATATGCAGATCATGCAAATAAGATTGACAGATTATGTTTAATATGAGTAACTCACTAAAGTATTAACTTATTCTCTGGAATGTATTCTTTAAGAGAAGAATTTATTAGCTCTTAATTCTATTAGATTTATTTATGATAGTTGTTAAAATAACATTATTGCAAATCTCAATTAAGAAATATTAAAGGCTTTGATGATTCATTTGGCTATTTTGACATTTAAATTTCATCAGCAATAAAATTATTGCTAATTTTGGGATCACTTTTAGTGGATAATGGCTTATTGGCCATATATTAACCAATAAGACTTGGTCCATTAATAAATTTTTATCATTATAAAAGACTTGAAGAAGAGAGCTAACAAGAAAGCCTTGAACTCTGATTAATAAAAGATTATCAAAAGGTTTATCACATCTGTGGAGGATAAGAAACTCACTGATGTGGGAAGCAATTTCTTATTAAGATAGGATCCTGTAACAATTTATTATATTCCTAGGTCTTAGAAGCCATTGCTGTGATTGATTGGAATCAGGATCATTATTATTGGCTACCAGATAAATCAGAAGATATATCATAACAATTGTTGACAAACACTGCATTAATCTAATAGTTTCTTTAACTTGAATTTTAATTTGTTAAAAACATTATGTAATAACAATAAACTTTTACTTATGACGAAAGGATTAAAATGATGCTACACAGTTAATTATGATTAATTTTATTAATGTATAAGTTAATTAGATATATTATTAAGCTCTTTGCAATATTTATATATTTATATAAAACATAATAACAGCAATCAAATCTTTTACTGTAATAAGGAATTGCAAATTAGTATTCTGTCATAAAAGATTGTTGATTAATCGTAGTAAACTTATAACTTTGCTTGTGGATATTTCGATAATATCCATATGTTTTTTAAAGTAAATACTCCACAATCATGAGAGTTGCTTTGTTATGGGCAATTAGCGACTTTTAGTTCATATTCTTAGTTTTTAATCCTCTCTGCCATTTCTACAAGATTGTTGAACAATTAAGAATAGTTACTTCTTTTCATACTATCATAAATTGTGATAACTGATTATTCGAAGTCAATTTAAAAAGTATACCAATGTACGTTATTTTAGTTAAAAGGAGCTAGTATTTATTTAGTATTTTGATCTATTTTAGCCTTTTAAGATATCCTTTTGAACTTATTATCATCAGCCTTTATTAATAAGTCAAATTAGAATGAGTTTAAGATGACAGTCCCATTTTCGAAGTCTAATAATTTTGTAAAATTATTTATAATCTAACAATTATATTTATTGTGATTACTTCATCGTTTAACCAAACACCTGGTTTCAACCTAGAATATTATGGTGTTTTTAGAGCTGCTAAAACTTTATTGTACTCCTCTTCTGTTAGCAATTTGTAAAATTCCCTTTATTTTTTTGTCAAAGTTGAGTAGACTAAAATAATCCAAATTAATTACCTTATTTAATTGCAATCTAGTAATTCTCACTCTCTTTTGATATTTCCTTGTCTTCATTTTGCAAATTTGCTGTTTCTTAACTTTCCAATGAAAGTTCATCTAATTTATTTTTTATTTCTTAATATTAATCCTCCATTTAATTAATATCTTATAATTATTCTTTTAAGCCTTATAAAGGATCGGGCGGCTTAATTAGACTCAAACATTTTTCTTTTATCTTACTTGCAATTCTTGTAATATTTGACCAAAATTACATAATAATTATATAAAATATATTAACATTTCAAAATCAATTTTTAGGTAAATCTGCAAATTATTGTACTTGATTGTTTTGCTGATTTTCAACATTTTATTATGGAAGCTCCAATTCTTATATTTGTTCCAGATCCCTTAGCATTATGTTTTAATATTCTTTCCTTAATCCTATTATAATGATAATTGCACAAAGTGCTAATAAAATCTAATAAGCTTTAAATTATATAAGGCCTTACATACACTAATTAATATTTTATATTTTACAATTTTATTAATTAAAAAAATTCTAGTTATTGGTTATCAAATTCAACTAAATAGATCTCCATTTTCTCATTCTTCATTATTAAATATTATATAAATAAATCTTATTCTTTTTGAAATCTAAAATTAGATAATTAATTAAATTAAAATGATCAATTAAATTTCTGCTTGCTTCAACGTTTATAAAATGCTTCAACTTTAATTAAAATTAGTGCAAAGTTATCAGTACTGCCTCCTCTATTATAATATCTTATTGTATCGACTTATTAATCTGCAAATTTTATGTACATGCTTCCTGTAGCTGCTAAGCTGTCAAATATTAGTTTTTCAGTCCCATTGAAACTAATAAAAACTTAAAAATTGTATGTTCTATAGGTGTAATCCCACAAGCTTAAGAAAACCGTGTTGATCTCATAAGATTACATTGTCCGAAATATCAATGACTAATCTAGTGCACTATATGTAAATCCAAATGAGAAATTTACTATATAAATAGTATCTCTGGTTGGGATACTACTATAAAAATCAGGTTAATAATAATTAGTTCTTGCCGTCGTGAGTAAACCACCACTTCGAAAGGATAACATATTTTTAGAGTTTCCTCTCAAAATTTTTCTTATTTTCTACTCTCTCAACGTGCATGGTGTCTCTATGGCTGTTTAAACGTTATAAAGTAACACCAAAAAAAATATGGTGTTCTAAAAATTCATTCAATTTTCCTAAAAATTATTTATTTATTTGATAAGCCTAAAATTTCTTGAGAATATCTAAAGTAAGTTAATCAATTTACTGTTGGTATATTTACTTTATTTAATAAAAATCACTAAGTATTTGTCAAAATTTATTAAACGTATTTTGAAATTTACTTAAACACAGGAAAGTTGTTAAGGTAAAGAAAAGATCAAAAAATAACTATTAATATTAACTTAATATTCGAATAAAAAATTATTAAAGCTTAATAACAATTAAATAATTAATTTTTTATGGAATAGAGAATAGCAAATATTAGAATAGGAATAATAGCTTTGAAATAAATTTCTAAGCTTTTATTTTGAAAAAGAAAAAAATGAATTTATAAGGTTTTTATTATTCGCGCTAAATTATGCAAATCTAGCACTGTTAAATTCAAGAAATAATTCAAAGTGTATATACCAATTGATTATTAATTAAATCAGTCATAAAATAACTCTCTAAATTGTCCTTAAACCATACTTATCACTTTCTTATATAGTTCAAAATCAAATGTTTGATCTAATTCTGTAAATTCTTTTGCTTCTAAATAACCTTCCTCATTTAATTTGCCTCTTATTTCCAAAAGGATATCATCATTACTTTCTGGAACTTCCTCAATCTCTGTTACTTTTACAATTGCTACATAATGCCATATTTTTACTTCCATCTACACTAAATTCAACGTAATCACCTTTACTTTAAATCAATTTTCCAACAAGTGTCACATGTTACCCTTTGAATTTTGATATCATGTCTGCATTTATTCTCTAAAAACTAGTTGGAGTTTCTGTCATAAATTTATTATTTAAAATAAAAAATGCGCTCCGTAAATACAATTCATAAATTTTGATACTCAAATTTAATTATATTTTTTATAGTATAGCTCTTAGATGAACTAACTTCAGAAGAAATAGATTAACATTTCATTCAAATAATAACTTTATTTAGTATCACTTACAACAGTGTATATATCATTAAATTTCATTATTATATTAATAACAAGTTTATAAAGAATTAAGATTATTACTGAAATCGATGTACCTTAATTTAGATTCAGTTTCTATTAGCGATACTAATTTTAAATAGATTGATAATTAATTCACCATATGAATGATTTCTAATAAAATTCCTTTATGCAAGCACTATAGCTATATAAAAAATAACATATATTTAGAATTATAGAGTTATCTCAATTCAAAGGAAACTAAAATATTTATATAATTTATTGTCAGACAAATGATTTATTATATTAAAAAAAAATGAAAAGGATAACAATAATAATTGTAAATTCAAGGGAATACAATATTATTAGCTGAATTCAATTGCACCTTAAAAGGGTGATTAATCTAGATTTTAAAATTTGTTCTAATCCCAACTTTACTTAAGCTGATTTAAAATAGCAAAATAGATTAATAAGTAAATCTATTAAATCAGCAAAAATTATTTTAATTGAATAGGCAATTGTTCGTCCAGAACTATTATTTATTAAAGTCACTTTTCATATTATTGAATTGATTTAAGATAGTATCCCAAAGTTAAATTAATGAAAAGATTGGATCTCTCTTCTTCAACCTCATTGGATTTTTCAATTGTGTTACAATTTTTCCTGATGTATAAGATGTTCACATGTTCACATTTAAATTATCTTTGTAAATTTACATGAGTGTTCAACCAATTATTTCTATTTTTAATCAAATTCAGATTTAACAATTTTGCTAATATTTTTTGGATTGATAATAAATTAAGAATTTTTGGATATACTATTTCTAGAATCCTTTTTATTTATTGTAAATAAATATCCGATAAACTTATGGATGATGAATCTATTATGAAATTTATTGCAAACTAAATCGAATTCTCATTTTTAATAGTGTTGGTCAACAGGCTTTCGTTTCAAATTAAATAAAAGATCTTAATGTATGAATTAGATCTGACTTCTAAATAATGCCAAAAGTTAATTTTTACTGATTCTGATGTTTTGTTGTATCTGATTACTTATTCATGCTCTAAACATTTTGTAGAACTGTAAATTCAACTTTCTTTTTTATATTTTTATTTCTCAAGTCATTTATTTAAGGAAAATTGATTTGCGCGCTAATTGAATGATTATCAATACAATTTACATTCCAATTCAATGTACTTAAGTATCTCTGTTTATTCATTATTTATTTTTAATTTTGATTTTATTGATTATCATTTCCCCATGATATGATTATCATCTCAATATATAGTATTTATTATTATGCATTCTTCATCTTATTAATATAATTCTTTGCTATTGGGATCTGTCTTATTTCATGAGAAATGTAGCCTTCTCATTCTTAAAATATTATTGATATTATTTAATATATAATAATTCTTCAATCGCTTTCGATTGTAAACATTCTCAAAGTGCCCAAAGCAACACTGCCTAAGAATTGATAAAATTCTTCCTAACAAATTTTAAGTGCAATTTACTTCTGTCTTGAATGAATCTTCTTATTATAAATGTCTTCTATAATTCCTAATTGGTCTAAGAACATTTCTTTCTAGCTTTCTATTAAAAGGTGGAACAAATAAGTATCCAAGTGTAACTGCTCCTGCTGTTCCTAATGCTACTTTTGCCAAAACCATTTTATATATTTTAATATTTTAATAAAAAATTATTAATCTAAATTTAATATTATTTAGTAACAACATATTGTGACTATAATTTTTCTAATTTAAATTTGATCTAACAAAATCAATGGGTTTTGCAATCCCCTCTTTATGTAATAGCGAAAATGAAAAATTTTGGGATACTAGAAACATAATTTAAGAGAGAAGATTTATTATTGCTTTTCCTTTTAATTTTTGTTGTTAATGGGAAGAAGTACGTGTAAAGTAAGTTAAATTAATATAATATAAAATAAAATTTAGATAGTTGAACTTTGAAATACTCAATACTAAACTTAAGTATGTAAATTATAATAGCTGACAAAAATAATTACTATTTGATGCTTAAGTACTGATAGATCACTAAATTTTGAGATGCAAAAATTTTCCATCTAAAACATCAGAAAATAAGTATTGATTTTTTATCTAATTCAAGTAAAAATGCTATGAGCATTTATTTAAAAACAGATTGATATTAAATTAGAATGTCTCTAAGGGGCTAGTCTTATTTAGAATGGAGTTCTAAAATAAAATTGTAATAATAAGAATTCTCTTTCTAAATTATTAGTATTCTCTTTATCAGTTAGACAGCTATTTATTTGAAATAATACTTACCTGAATCGGATTGATCTTTTTATTATTTAATAATATTGAACTTTCTTTATTTATGACTTAATTAATTTGCTTTTTCAAATTAATATTGGGAATTAATTTCTCATGTATAAATAATTTTAAATATTTAAAATTTTATTATTTAAAATTCAAACCTTAATGTAAGGTATTTACATGAGATATTGTATTTAAATTGAAGATTACTTCTCAAGCATAAGTCTGAAAGAAGGCGATAATTTGAAAAGTAATTTTAAAATATAAATTGAATTCATTAAAATAATGAGTTGAAGATTATACATTTGAAAATTTTATATAAATTTCTTGAAGTTGGAGATTATTGTCAAAAAGTGCAGAGATAGACATTATTTTCAGAAAAGAATGCAACTTGGCTTTCACTACTTATTGAATTGTCATATTTATTAAAAATCAATATAATTAATAAGTATTAATCAATATAAATTATTTATTAATTACATATCTTCGCTTGATATTTCTTAGTAATATATTTTAATTAACACACTTAAACTGGCATTCATAATTGCCAGTTTTAACACTAAAATCATTTATTATATTATTTCAGCTTTATGTCATCTATATATTCTATGCATTCCACTCCTAAGTGCCAGCTGAAGTAAGAGGCTGGTCTTGAAAAAATACATCATAGAACAATAAAAAAATAACAAAAGTAAACTCTCTAAACGAAGAAAAAGTCTGAGCAATCTATTATTTTAGCTTATCAAAATAATAGAAAACTGAGATAATAGACTTATGAAATCACTCATAAAAAATATTTAGATCAATCCTATGGTTCAATTCAAAACATTCTAATCCCTTTGGGAAGATTACAAATTGATGAATTTACGATAAATAATAAAATTTTGGAAAGGAAAATTACTCCAGAGTTTGTTGAGTGCAAATTGTCACCAACAAACTCTTGTGAAGAAGAAAATGAACTTACAAAAAACAATAGTTTTTATTAATATGAATTATTACAATTATACAATAGTTTACCAGTATTAGCTTAGTAATAAAACGAAAGAAGAAGATATGAGGACTCATTAAATCTACCTTATGAATGTATCACTTTGTAGTTTCACAATAACAAACTAATCAAAATATAGAAAAAATGGAATTATGATTTTCTTCGAATGATGGGAATTAATCAAGAAATAATTGATGATTATATTTTTAATCACAATTTGTTACCTAAATGTTGGGATCTAAACAAAATATACTAGATAATTGGTGAGACTAGATTTGCCACAAATATCAAAAATTATTAGGGAGAAGAATTTATTTCTAATGTTGATATAAAAATATTTACAGAATAAAATAAAAGTACCTCAATTAAAGAATAAGTGATTTATTTCTCATTTAAATGTGAAAGACAATTCCTAAGTGTTGAGTAGATAGAAAAAAATTTCTAACACTATTTTAAGTTGGATTAAATTGCTTCAGATTGGTATATGTCGATCCATAGATCTAGAATTACAAAGAGATGTTCTATAAGATAAAAAGCTAATTGAGAAAATGGATGACTTCTTCATTTATTAATTTATTTAATTATAATTTAATTTAGTAAAATTAAACTTAAATGTAAATGCTATAGAATAATTAGATTGCTATTTATGTTTTTATTAATCTTTCAGTCTAAAATTTTTGTGTTTTAGTTCCTATCTGTATTTATGAAAGGCCTAGTTGTATTTTGTGACAAAGGATTTGAAGCAATAAAGCTAGAATCCTTGATGCTCAATAAAACTTGTCTGCTATTGATAAATTTCGATTGGTTTTTTAAATACTGTTTAATTTTCCTAAATCTAGTTTGAATTCTTTCTTCTTGATCCTTTCTCAACAAAAGATATGGTTTGAGGCATTTCATTTCTTTAGCTATAGATGGGAATCTTCTAATAATTATTTTTCTTATAAAATCTAATTGTAAGTTTAATTTTGCTATGTATGCAATGAAAATTCTATGTAATAGTGCTTCTGTTAAGGCCAAAATTAGAAAAATTATGATCATTTAAATCAAATAATTCAGATACATGATGTTTGCTTATTAAACTGCATAGAGCAGGAGACAACATATAATGGTGACAGACAATAAGAAGGATGTTTTGACATCAATAGTACTTATGGATTATAATTTATATGGCTAAAGTTATTAGCAAAGCTTGTAGTAAATTAAGATGATCAAAAAGATTATGATTCCTTTTACTAGTATAAATTATTCATAGTAATTAACAATAAGGATAATAGATAGCTTTTGAAGCATTTTAATGATTTCCCAATAATAGGATTCCGCTGTATACTCGTTATATAAAAAAGAATATTTTATTCTTGCATTCTTATCATCAAGGCAATCTTTCACTCTTTTTAATTGCAGATACAAAAACAAAGGAATGAGGATACCATAAACTATTAAAATGGGGTATATGAATCTAATAGACCAATCTTGATGAACTTAAGTATCATATCTATGTTCTACATTAGCTTGAATCCAATCAATCCCTGAGAGCGATCTTTTAGTTATCAATGAGACACCCCTAAAATTAATTAGTATAATACCATTTAATAATATTTTGCTAATTCAAACAGTATAAATAAATTATTGCAGAGAAAATGTACGATTTAGAAAAAGTCACTTATTTCCTAAGTAAAAATAACAAAAATATAAAGCATCCTAGTGCAAAATGCAAGAGAGGCAATAATAGCATTAAAATATAATGGGCATATTCATAATTAATGTTAGTAATATATGGTATTGAACAATCGAGTTGATATGTTACCATATAAGTGGAATCACCCAAAAATAAAATAGCATTTGTCAAATTGGAAAATATTGAAATTTAGAATGTGCTAATTAATGATAAAATCTAAAAGATGTTATTAGCCAATTTAATTAAAGTACTGGTTTAATCAATCATCTATTTGTGAATAGTTCCAAAATGTCTATAAAGGCATTTTAATTTAAACAATTATCTATTAGAAAATTGATTACTTTTTATAGTCAATCCAATCAGCAACACAATCCATAAAGTATCAATAATCATAAAAGCAAATTAATAGCTGAACTCACCACATATTTAGCAATTCTAAGCTTTGTTATTCAAGAAAGAACCTTGTCCTCTTATATTATAAATATCACATTATTCGCATAATGCTCCTAGTGCTCCAATATCACAAGATTGATCAGAGACCTACCATCCACCAAGGCATCTACCAGGATATGTATTGCACTATTCAATTTTATTAGATCTTAAAGTTGGCCTCCAATACCCACTTTATAATTCAATTAATGCCCCTGTTGTGCTTTTGATCATTTAAATGTTTATTCTTTGACAGGAGGTTGCCTTGTATTCCACAGAATAATACCCTTGGTTGCTGTCACATTTGAGGCATTTGCTATCTTAATAATATTCTCCAATTTGGCATTTAAAGGATTTGCTGTAAAACCTTAAGAAGTAATTGTTCTTTTTAATACTATCACATTGAACATCAGTTCTAAGGTAATTATTATTCTCCAAGTAAGGATCGAATGTAAATATAAGTTAATTTAAATTGTATAAAGATTTAGTGCCATCATACAACAGTGATGATGTTATAATTGTATTATTAATAATTTATTCATCATTTTCTACTTACATCATATGCTAAATACTAAAGTTGCATTTAGTATTGTTTTATTCAATCATTTGTTCATTTTGAAAATTAAATGTTTTTATTGTTATATCTAATGGATATTTGTAAAATGAAGTAGTATTTTTATTAAATTTTTGAAAGCTATTTAAATCTGTTCCGCTTGGAAAATATAAATATTTTGTTAATTTTGATTTATTATAGTATAAAACTTCCTCAATAGTAATGTTATCAGTTTGATATGTCTATCTATGATGAGGAATATCATTCATTTGTAATTACAGGATACTTGCTTGGGTTGCTACATTATTGCCATATACTGAGGCTTTATTTTCTATAAAATGAAATGAATCAGAAATATTATCGTATCTATTCAAATCATAAATAGCTCCACCAATTTGAGCTTAATTTGAATAAAAATTGATATCAATAAATTTAAGAGGTTAATTACTATTTTAATAATGGATTGCTCCTCCTTTGGTTTTTGCTAAATTCTAAATGAAAAAGCTTTATTTAATAAGAAAACCGAAATTATCTGATCTAATTGCTCCTCCTATATAAGCTTTATTATTAATAAATTTAGATTTTGTAAGTCTATGGTATTTTTTAGTATCCTCTGATTTCACCAAAAAACAAGTATCAAAACCACAAATATTAGATAGAAAAATTAATTCTTGTAGTTTTAAATTTATATTGCTTTATTGGTTATATAAATAAAACACTCCGCTATTACAATAAGTGCAATTATTATAATGTAAATTCAGCAATTTAACATGAACTGATGAGATGTTTTCATAAATATTCATTTATATAAGTGATCTCAAATTATCTCCTTAAACTAAAGATGAAAAATAATTGTTTAAATTAACAATTTGTTAGGCATAATTTGGGTAATGCTTTTCTTAATTTTAATATTCGATACAATCAGTAATTAAAAGGCTTTAGATTAAAAAAAGAGATTTCAAACCTAAATATATTACTTAAAATACTTTATTCATTCTCAAAATACACCAATGCTGAAGTCATATAAGTTGTATCTTAAATATTCAAATTGTTAATTAGCATTCTCTTTACAAATTTGAAATAAAATATAGGTTGAAATGCAAATCCATCATAATAAAAGTTTTCTAGTTTGATATGGCTATAAATAATATATAAGTTATTACCAGTCTTTTAAGGAAAATACAGCTGAATCTTAATTTATTTAGTAGGTATTAATATCTAAATTAAATTATGTTAAGTAGTCTAGAAATTCCTCAAAGCGATTTTCAACTCTTATATTTTTTATTGAAATGTAGGATATTGATCTAGAGTTGAGTTAACTCATCGAAAACGAAAATATAGAGGACTAAATTGCAAACACATTATTTAAATATAAGTTGTTAAGAAATATTTACACTTAATAAAAAGAAGGTTTGAAGTAAATTACCCCTCCAATAAAACCACTTTTAGAATTTATAAAGCTTGTATCGCTGATATAAAGATTCAAATATGAGTTTTCTGAATTAATATAAATGCTGCCTCCTTTTCCATCCTAAGCATTATTAATACTTGTAGATTGATTAATGAAATTGCAATTAGATATATTTAGCAATCCATTTAATTTTGTAGTAATACTAAAAACACCACCTGATAATCCTGTTGAATTAATAAATTAAGAATCAATAATAAACAAAGACTAAATCTACAAATTTATTAGTCCGCCTTGAGAGTTCACTACTGGAGTATTCAACTACATTAATATTAATTATTCTTTTTGATACTTTTCAAAGAAGTAATCAACATTATTTATATTGGTGCTTGTTAAATTCACGATTTCTAATGACAAGATTTAAATCAATATAATAGAATTACTCGAGTTTAGCACAATAACATCATTAATTAAATTATCAACTAACCTTAAATAGCTCGATTCTGACTGTATAACAGCTAAGGCTGCTGAAGAAATCTTAGTATCCTACACTAATTCATTTAAGAATATTTCTTAAAATTTGGAATTGGAAACAGTTATGTTATTTTAGACATTGCCAGAAATAAACAAAACAGTGGTTATTTCTGAGAATATTGTCTTAATCAATTGAATGTTTGAAAATAATAAATTATCTAATTTTAAATATCCTTGATTCTGATTCAATATCTAAATCAGATTTATGTCAATTATTTTATTATCCACACATAATTGGTTTGAGATTAAAATATCCTTCAATTCTAAAATTTAAGCTTCAATATAAAAAATTGAACTAAGTGATCCTTCCTTTAATTTACCAAAGTTAAATTGTTATTGTGTAAGAGTGGAGGTTACATTAACATTAGATATTATTACAGTATTTGCATTTTTAATAGAAAATTCTCTGCATCCAGGGGATCTAATTAACTATATTTGACTTGCTTTAAAAAAGGATGTTTATATCAAAAAAAAATAGTAATCTCTTTCTTCTGGATTGTCTAGCGATTCCAACTGATACAATTATATATCAAATAAGGAAACACTTATTTCTTCTAAACCATATTAAGGGATTTCTACAATGACGGTCTAATAATACTAAGAATTATAAATGACTATTTTTTCAAAGTAATAATCTTCTTTAGTACCAGAAATTACTGATTGTGTAGTTTTAATTTTGTGAATGAGAACGAAATTTTTCAATAAGCTTTGCTAAAGTGATAGGTTTATAATTTTTGTTGATGAGGACAATCTTATAAAATCAGTATCATAAAAAGAACAATTTTTTATTTAAAAATTTCTAATCAAAATAGTTTGGCTTTATGGAGCCAAAATAAAAATAGAGTTTTTCATAGAGCAATTTTGGACAATAAAATCTTGAAAGAGAACAATTCCACTTAATGATAAGTCAATACCATTGAAAAATGTACTGTTTTAGAAAATGCAATTGATAAATCGCAGACTAATAAATTAAATCGTATTATAGTTATTCCGATCACTCAGGCTAATTAAATTGGTAGATGTAAATGAGCAATTTAAAAAAGTTACGTTTTTGAAATTCAAAATGTCTAGACTTGTTATTTTATCAACAACTGATGTAAAGTTGAGAAATGTCACATTAACCAATGTAATATTCTAGATGATAACATTAGTAAAATTAATTTTATCAGGATTTTACACACTAATTTAATATGATCTTTCAGTAGTTTTATCATTATATATAATATATAAGTTAGTGGGTTGCAATAAGGTATCTGAAATGATTACATTTTCAAAAGTCAACTTCACATGTAATAATGATTCAATTGCAAAACTAGATTATTAAGTTTAACTAAATAAAATGGATGTTTAATTGAAAATGATTTCCTAGTAGTTTATAAATTTTAATTTTCCAAAAATAAAAGCAAGTGACACATTTGTAGTGTAATATGTTAGCTTAACGGATTTAACGCTTGATATTTATTGAATAAATATGTTTTATAAATTATTGAAATTTACAAAGGAATTAAATTCTGAATAAGTCGTACTCTAGTTTATATATAAATCAATATATGTTGGGCTTTTGAGATTATAAAATAAAAATAAGTTGGTAATTACTCCAGATTTAATTAAACTTTAATAGTTGCTGAAGGCTGTAAAATTCTAAGATATATTAAGTAAAATATTTACATATTTTATTTTAAGTTAGCATTTTGGAACATCTAAAGTGCACTGTCTTGATAGTTATTTTTCATTATCAAAGAATATATAATTTTAAGTAGTTGATTTTTGGATGCATCTATAAGTTAGCCAATTTTAAATTAAAGTTAAATTCAGATAGGGATTCAATTACTGCAATTCTAATTAGCTACGTGGTTTGCAATATTCACAATAAAAAGGACAATCTGAACATTTTAAGTCAATTATTGTTAAACGTTTTGTTCCTTCTAATGTAGATTCACATGTTCTACATCCTAATTAATAGCCACTGCAATGTATAGGATCTACTAAATTACAATTTTGATTTGTTGTTAATTAATAGCCTGGTGCACATTGACTTACATAAACAGATAGAGATTCAACTTTTTAAGAGCCAGGGTATTATTAACTGATACTGTATATTAATGGTGTCATTTCATATTTATAATTCTAATTATATAATTAAGTGGAATAGCATTCGCTATAAGTAGGATTAAAGTCTACGCAGGATAGACAAGTGCCATAAGCTCTTTATAAATAATATCCAGGTTAGCAAGCCACACAGTAATATTAACTGCTTGTTATTTTGATACAGTTAATACAATTCTATAAGTAATTTGAACAATCACTGATTTAAACTCCATTGGAAAAATCATTATCAGTAATACATACTGAAGTTTTAGAAGGGTTTATGTAATATAAGGAACAGGAAGTGCCTAACAAATTTTAATTTTATTCACACTAGCCAGTATCAAAATTAAAGATAAATCCATTATAGCAAAGAGCGCAACCAACTACTAGATCTTCTTTATCATATGTGATATTTGAGTATTTGAAGACTGAATTATAAAATGGGTTGGATTTTACATATTAGAAGCAGTATTTGCAATTAGGTAGTGAACATAAGTAGCAATCATTTTATTCAAAATTATAAAAATAAAGGCTGTTATTTTGACACCCTGTGCATGTGGTTTTAGAATTTGTATTACAAACTTAATTAACAGGTGATAATTGAGAACGAGTAACACAGATAAGTTCATTATCAATTTGAATACATTTTGAGCAATCAGTATCACAGGACTTACATACTCCATCAATCAATTTTACACCAGTATTGCAAATTACCAACACAGGTTGGTTTAAGTGGTAGTATGCACTTTCAAGACATTATGAACTATATGGAAGCGTTAAGCATAAGGAACTACAAAAATTACAATATGTTAGTTAATTATTATTAAATAAGTAGACATTATATGGATCTGTTTCTAAAAGTAATATGGAAGCACCATTTGTAATGTCTTATACAAATGTGTTATTTTCATTCTAGTTAAATTATGAGTATTTTTTTGTGCATATTGGATTGAGGACCCAAGTATTTGGATATTAGATGCACTCAGGACAAAAATACATACGATTAAGTTTGGGACTAACTTATTATGTTTAAATTACCATTCAAAACATTGATTATCATACAGGAAGTATCCAAAAGAGCAAATTACATTTGGTTCCTCTTAATCATACCCTTGCTTTTTGGAGAGGGGTATCAATTGTTCTATATTGGGTGTTCCTGCATAGCTATAACATGTTGTAAAGTTTGTATCCAAATAACCAGATTTACAAATACAAATATTATCTTTTGTTAATTATCTATTAGATGCAGAAGAACAAGTAAGACACTCATTTTTATTTGGCCCAAAACAAGTAGCGCATGTTAGATAACATTTTGGAGTATAAGTAGTTAGACAAGTATAAAAGTAAGGTAAATTAAACTACCCTTAATTATTGCTCTTGTGATATTAGGTTCCACCCAAATTAATTACTAAGTTTAAATCTGAAAACTAGTTAACGCTAGTCAAAGTTTTCGAAAATTGATAGTTTTGTTGCACAAAATTTATATTCAAATAGATTTAGTTACTTTTATAAGAATACGAAAAGTAATGCCAGTTATAAAGCGAATACTAAATTGGTATTTCGTAACTAACAATTTTCTCAGTGGGATCTGCATTGTTTACAAGAGAAGGAATGGTTGGAAAGGTAAAAGTGGTGTAAATTATTTCCACTATTTATTTAGTGGATGTGATGGAGTATGATACTTAGGCTAATCTTCCACCTATTTAGGACAAATAGTTATATATTAAATTCTATTATATATGCAACACATTGACATAGTTAGTTACTAAATTACTATTCCTTTCCATTTTTAACCATGTAGTCAATCCATATGATTTTGAAATTATATCTTTGATTGTATAATCATAGAAATTAGTTGAGGAATAATTGAATGTACTTCTTAAGGCCAAACCAGATGTGGAACTACATGAAGTCTGAGTCTAAGGTGTGAACTTTGAAGTTGATGAAAGGATTTGATACTTAATTGGTCCTTGTAATTAATTGTACCCAAGATATCTTGACTAAATTTTATAATAGAATAATAAATACAATTTTTGACTCACCAAGGTAAAAGGAAAAGTAATCCTGAATTGGAAAATACTCATTTTTTAAAATTTTTTGGAACAATATAATTTTATTGAGGTTTTAATAAAATGTGATATTTAATTACTGCTGTTTTGCATCGTTTCTAATCTCCAAACTATACCAGTACCCTTCATAATTTAAGTTTTGAAGTGTTATTTTTTCTGAATATTTTTGCACTTGTGTTTAAAATTCAAAATAGTGAGTCAATGTTTTTAGAGTATTGTCAATTTTCAAATAAGTCAAAAATACATATTATGTACTAATGTCTATTATTTTAGTATTCTAAATGCAGAAAATTTAATAAATATTGCTGGTGCTTGAGGATTTGTTAGAGTACAATACCGAAGCTGGAACATATTTTGATTCTATTGTAAAATACAAATAATTGTTCCAATCTGCCATCGAATACTCCGAGTATTAGATTTGCTAAGTCGGATTTATTGTCCCTGTCTAAGCTTTCACTAGAGTTACAAGAAAACTTATTAAAATAAAGAACAACATAGTTTTTATTAATTAAATATCTTAATTGAAGGGATTTATTACCTAATGTATTATTAATATTTATTCACTGATTCCTTATTATTATTTTAATATGCTACTGTTTTTAAAATACATATTAATTATTTTTTTATGTTTTAATTGTGTAAATCCTTTTACAACTTTTCTAAACTAAAGGTTTTTGCAAATCAACTTACAAAATCGATAGATAATGCCCAAAAAAATGTAGCATTTGCCTATTTCCTCCCTAAGGATTGGAATGAAAAATAAGTAAAAGAATATTTTGATCCTCAAGATAAATTGATAAAAAGAAGTAGATATACAAAGAAATAATAGTTCAGCTTATCAAAGACTCATTTGATAATCCCACCGGTAAAGCAGTTATTGAGATGGAATCAGAATCAATTGCTCAAAAATTTATCAAGGAGCATCATGAAAATTACATTGACACTAAAGATGTTTTATAATAAATTGTTGTGAAACCATTCAGTTTGAAAAAGGAAAAAAACAAATTAGATATTAAAAGAAGCGATAAATAGGCTTACATTACAGGTTTACCCAGATAAATGAAAAATGAGGAGCTTCTAGATTTATTGATTGATTTTGGGGAAATTGAAAAAATATAAATTCCTAAGGATTAAAATTAAGATTTCAATAAAGGATATGCGTTTGTCTTATTTAAAAATGTTGAGGACGCCTAAAAGTTTTAGACATTTATGAATGGAAAGGAATTTATGGGAAAAAAATTAGGGTAAAAATTGATTAATAAAGTTAGAGTCTAATTGAGAATATTTAGATTTGATAGCTAGAAAAAGAATTTCAAAAAAGAAAAGGTACAAGATGGAGACGTTTAATATGAATAAAATAAAGCCAATTATGGACTTTTGTAAAAGTAGTTTGAAATAGAAAAAGAATGATAATATTATAATATTATATTTTAAACTTATATATTTGACAGACTATCATTAATAAATGTTTAAATTAAACAAATGTCATTAGAGGTTAAATCAATATATGAAGTTATAATAATATATCTAACTCTTAATTTATTTTATTTATTTTTCAACTCAAATTTTGATGTTTTAAATCTACTATCAATTCTAAAACCTATACAAATGTAAATTTCTTTTACAATATTTGATTATATCCTTTGAGATTTAAGAACAATTTCATAAGGTACATTCAATTTAAAATATATCAACTAATTTCAATAATATTATTAAGAAATGTTAAGTGGATATTTAAATAAAATACATAATGATCAAGGCTTTCTTCTCTTTATTTTTGTAAATGCAAAATTTGCATCAGAAGCAAGATAATCGAATTAAGAAATTTTTGAATTACTTTTAGATTAGTTTAAAATAAACCTACTGGTCTTTTTTTATAATAAGCCGGTTTCGTCTGTCATCTATTTATGCACTCCTTCTATATTATTAATTAGTTATTGAATTTATTAGTTATAGTTTCTTTGAGTTTTGGGTTCAGTTTTTATTTTAAATTGAGACTTTTAAGGTCGTAGTTCTAACCCTTAAGGGTGTTTAGAATGAGTATATTTGGAATGTGAGGAATCTCTTTCAGAATTTAATGCAATATTGTGATGACTAGATGATTATCTAGGAGAGAGATGGATCATTGAATATTTCTTATTAAATATTCTCGTGGATTACCTGTTTAAATTTGCAATCATTCTTTTGGATTTCTCAGCAAATTGTTTACTAACTAATGAATAATTTGGATGTTTTGATTTGAATTCGAGTATTTCACTCTTGCTAATTTTCTTTGTTCCAACTGTTATCATTTCTGATTATTCTTTTTCTAAGTGATTGATCAATGAGTCAACATCATCATAAAAGTTATCAGAGTTACCATCTCCATTAACAAATGTGCTTTTGTGTTATTATTGCCTTTGAATTTCGCAAGTGTTTAAGGGGTCCAATATTTTATTAGATGGCTTTACTATTTATTTGAGTATAGATTTAGCATTTATAAAGGTATCAAGTTTTGTGAATGGAATTAAGAGATCATTAAATTTCTTTTCTTTATTTCCTACTAGTATTTTAAACTTTTGTAAATTCCGTTTTACGACAGAAGCCACTCTTTGTTACTCAAATTACATGTTCATATATAATAATCATAAATCTTTAATATTTACTCCTCCTTTCTAGTATGGATTTTAATTAGGATAGCTCATTTTGGATTCCAGTAAACCAATCAAGATACTAATTGAAGAGGAGTATTAATACTTATCTTCAGATTGTTGTTTATTTTCAATATTTTTAGGAGGCATTTGAGGTGCACTAGCATTTTTATTAGTGTCAGGTTACAACTGTTAAATGAGATCTAACAAGTAAGAAAAATAACTAATACTTTGAATAGGCATTTTTTTATAAGGGGCTCTAGCCCATTGTATTTTGCATATAACATCTTTTATAATAATATTGTTATAAAGACTATTAACTGCATTTTCAGCATCTTTTCTTTTAGCAAATTGTATAAAGCAACTTTGTCCGTGTTCCATAATTTTAATTGAATTTAGTTTTCCATACTTTGAAAATAAGTGTCTATTAATTATAATTCCAAATTACTTTAGATCTGATTCTTTGATATCTGCACTCATATGCGAAATATAGAGACTGCAAATTTTAGGGTCATCCGGGGCAATAAGTCCTTTTGGTTCGAACTTCTCCTTGTAAAGTAAATCGGCATCTATGGGATTTTGCAAAGGTTCACAAACAACTTGATTGGCTGGTTCTAGTTTTCCATCATTCAATTGCTAATTGACTTCTGCTAATCTTGGTTCTTTCAAGATTTAGTCTAACATCGGCAAAGGTTTATCATATGGTAAAATTAATCTCTCAATTTGTCTATTAGCTTATTCAGCCCAGTAATCTCTATTTGCTGTGTGTTCAGGTATTTCAATCTTTTCATCACCTAAAAATTTGTCTCTTGTGCATAACCCCATATTTAAATCTAAATCTTTGAAACAAGCCTAACAAATATTTTTTATTTTTCCACATGTCTAACAAATTTCAGTCTATTTCTATCTTGAATTATGTCCGGGTTTCCATTTAAAAGTAGTGAATGGTCTTGCACAGATTCTGCACTCTCTTCCAAATCTATCTTTAAGCTTTATTCGATAATAAGATTTAAAATTACCATTCGAATATATGGGTTCTCACCTAGACAAACATGGCAGACTATTGGAAAATCGGTTTCTTCCCATGCTAATTTGCTAATGTCCTATTTTAAGGCATGTCCTCTTTCTGCCATATTATTATTTATTTAAATATAATTATATTTTCTTGAGACTAAATTTAGAATCTCATGTTTTCTAAAGAGAAATGAAGTTCTTCTCAGTTTATTGTATTTAGATTGGCTTCCCTAGAATTTTGTTTATTTTATTAAATAAATAATGAATTTTATGCTTGATTATTATTTTTATTACAGGTTTAATACTCAACATATCAAATAGATTTCTATTGACAACAACTGACAAGACACAAAGAAATCAAATGCTCCAAACCAATTACAAGTGTTTACTTATATCTACATCATTTACTTGGTTATATTTTTGGAGTAGAGTAATCTAAGTCAGACCATCAACGATTTTCAAAAAATCAATCATTTATGGCTTTATTGTGAGCACATTTTAAGCCAGCTACTATGGAACACCTAAATTAGATAGATTTTTATATAGATAGCAACAGAAATGAGTTATATATATTTTCAGAAATTTGGTGAATATAAAGTAACATCATTACAATCATCAAAAAAGTGTTGTGTTTCTGATTCTCTTAGCATTAGTGAATCTGTAGATTCCATTTAATCAGGATTCACAAAACTATCTTTATTTTGGAAACTAATCAAAACTTACTTTTTCAAAGGTAACTTGTTTACACAATTCTGCTTATTAATGATAATATCAAATTGTTGCAATCTATTTACATAGTTTTGCAATATCATCTAGAAAGACTTCGATTCCACATTTTGGATGATGTTTTGAGCATTATTTATAATATCTTAACTAATGGTTTCAATTTCTGCAAGAATTTCTTAGATGCTATACTTTAGCGAAACTTCTTTTTTTGTTTTTGCAGAATCATATAATTATCTGGCTAATTCTAAGAATTCGTTCAATTATTATAATTTTCTATTCTATTCAGTTGTGATTGGTTCATCATATTTCAAAGTCCAACTTCTTTAGTTTTTCTTCTTAGGAATCAATTAATTAGTTTTCATGTCATAGATGAGACCTTCATATGCTTCTTAAATAGCACAGAGAGAACATAAGTATTATCTCTCTTGTTTTTCGTTGGCTTTGAAATATTTAGCCTTTTTCTCCGTATGATTGATGCAACAAATAGTTTATTAGACATTTTGAATACTTTATTGTCTTTATTTAATTATTTATTAGTACAACTCTTGTGTTTGTATTTTATCAATTTTATTCTATTCCTCTTGGGAAATTTACTTTTGGGGAGTAACATTGTTTGATTTGTAGGTTTACTACTAATATGATTATTGTTATTATCTTAATCTGATATTTTGATTTAAAACATTTAAGATTGCTTGACTAGATTGGATTTGAGAACTATTTGGTGATCTGCTATGTTTACTGACATTTAAATTAATATGATCTGATTTTGTTGGGGTTTTTGCGAACTTATAAGTATTTTCTTTATGTCTTGTTGTTTTGATTGATGGTTATATAAATGAAACATAGGTCTATTTTTATTGTCGACATGATAACGGATGTTAAATTTCAATAGCTGAGGTTAGATTAGACAATTTAGGAATGAGGGGCTGCTTTTTATATGCAGTTTTAATCATTTCGTTAATAATTTAAATAAATCAATAGTTCAGATATTAGTCACATCCAGTTTTACAAATTGGGCATTTGCGACTTTTGGCCAACCAGAAATCTATGCATTCACAATGGAAATAGTGAACTAAATGTTAATTAATTTAGATATTTACGACAAGGTAATGTTCTCACAATTTCTTCATCAGTGTAATCCATTAAACAGATCATGCATTTACAAAAGTCAGCATTCTCATTTTTACCTTTATTTTGAATCCATTTAAGATCGATTTTCCTCTCTGGGAACTTGTTTATGATGTTTTATGAAACTCCATCGTGAATGATTGGCAACCATCTTTGTGAATTAAACTTAATGATAAATTCGAATGAATACTAATACGATTTCATCAAAATATCGAGGAAGAGCTATCAAATGAGGTTGATCTTCATGAATGAGAAGAGAAGTTTCACTTTACTATTACTGTCCATTATTGTCTGAATCAATAGATCTATCTAAAGAGGAATCATCAGAATATGGCTATTCAGGCTATTGCAATCTTGATTATCTATTGGCTCCATGTTTATTGGAGATGAGTATATTTTTAAAGAACACAGGCAGAGTCATCTATGACAACTTTTGATTCTATTCATGTAGTCCAATCCCTTAATAGGTTTCGTCACTATCCATAAGATCACTTTCTAAATCATGAGAAACCTCGTCGATTTCTTTGTGTAATTACGATAGAAACGTGTTTGGAAATATGGGGAAATCATTAATCGACTAACTTCGACTGCTTAGGTCTCTTGAAGATAACACAATCTAATTTTCCTTTTCATCATATTAACAATAGTTCTCCATCATGCTATACAATTTCTTTCTTTTTTAAACGAATTGATTTCTGGATGCTGTTTTATCTTAGAGTATTTTGAGGGTGTTTATTTAAACCTACAATCCCCCTGTTTCTTCGTCCTCATCGTTCATGGATTTAAATGTAAATTGTTCGTTATCAAACAACTGAATTATCGTTCTATTATCTATAAATCCTTTCTTCGGCTTACACGATTTAATCATAAAATCCACTTCCTTAATCCTCAATCTAGAGCCTTCTCTCACATACCTGGGAATCATAAAATAAGGCTATATGTAATTTTTCAGTAATTCTTATTTATTTGGTTCTTGCTAATTTTGAATTACTATCTAGATTTCTTATAACATGGGTTTCCCAGAGTTCACAATCCTGCATTCCTATTTTATTAACATAATTGATTTACAGTTTACTATCGAAATATTCCATCCTCAGGCTAGCACCGTATAACTTGCATAAGCAGTCCATCAATAATTATCTATTGATCTTGGCTAATATGCTGGTTTATAGGGAGTCTGGTAATATGTTCCTTCTTCTCTTGGGACAGATTCAGAAATTAAACTTGTTACAATGTTCGATTATTGCTCAAATCTCCGGGATAACACAGAATTGAGGTTGTGTCGCCTACATGACCATGGAGTGGATCCAATAAAAAAACCTTAAAGGGATTACCACTTATCATTATTGTCTGCCCTAATTTCAGAGCCCTATTTTTTAAACTATCATAAAGCTATTTCTCTGGCAATTGCATTTGAATTAATCTATCATATTAAAATACAACAGTTTGAAAGGACTGAGTGTTAATCACAAAGTTTTATTCACTTGATCGTATAAATTGCATGTCTTATACAAACATACTTTAATATAATATATATAAATTTCATTATCCTAAGCACAATTTAAACCATTAGTTCTCTCCATCTGCCAACACCTATTCAAATTATTCCTATTGTTTTTGACTTCTCAATTTCGATCTTTCGTTACTCTTCTTTAAACGAGACTATATCTTGAATTCCCAATCATTATTTGAAGTTTAAATCTATAAATATTAATACATTCTTACTCTTAAATTATCACTCTGCTCCTATTCTGACAATTTGGCCAACCGACTCTGCTTTTTCGTATTATACTTCATTATTTACCTCTTGTACTCACTGTCCACAGGAATGAGTGCCCTTTCTAATGTTAACTTTATTTGCTATCGCTCATCCTACAATTTATCACTGAAAAATAATGTTAGAAATTGATCGACAGTCATGTTTTGAGAAAATGCTGCATCCGTTTCTGGTGAATTGGATCTCTGATTTTTCTGATCCTCCTAATCAAAGCACTTTAAACTTTTGCTTTATTTTCTCAACATTTATGGATAAAAGAAACTAATCAATTAATCATTCTGCAGAAGCTTACTAACATACTTTCGATTATCCTCTATTGTTGATATATCATATTTTAAAATCTTTATTATTAAAAGTGGTAAACCGAAATGATCCTTGTGCTAAATCAATCTTTGCAATAAATAAGCCATACAATGGGATTCCTTAAAATTTCTACTGTTACACAATTAGGCAAATGGAATTCCTGATAGTATATCCATCAACTATTATGGGTCCATTTTATATTTTATTATTTGCAATGCCAGATTATCTCTATATTCAAAGAGATTCAACTGTTTTAACACTGATCGTATTTCTGGAGAATTCTTAGATGCCATCAAATTGATTATTTGAAACAATAAAATGTCTATTTCTTCATTGAAACCCACCAACTCTTCAAAATTCTTTACTAAAATGTCAAAGTTTTTTAAAAAGGTCACATGATCATTTTTTATCACTGGATTCTACAATAAATCCTTTAAATAGTCTATTAAAATATGAGATGCATCATCATGTCTTTTTAATATATCAATAATCTTCAATTTAGTTGACTTACTTAAATCATACTATATAATTGTTCTAATTATTGTATATATTTGCTACACAATCCTCTTGTCTGTGTTCTACAATAACATACATAAACTTTATATTATATTGGAATCTAATAAAGTGGCTAAGTTTTGGTTATCCAAAATTGATTCAAAAATCTTCAAAATTTCAATTATGTAACTCTATGATTTATTTTTACCTAGCATCAAAAAGAAAAGCTCCAGCGATTCCAAATTAGTTATGTGTTAAATGGGTTGCTTATTTTCTAAATATTGTTTCTGGGTTTTTTAAATGATTTCAGCAAATTCACTTCTTCCCATAACTGAAGAAACATTACTGCTGTTCTCTGTGTAGAGGAGATGATAACTATCGAAATTCCAAAATACAAGTTTGAACACCGTGTTACATAGTTAATTTGAGAACTCTTCGCCATTTATCAGTTTTTATATCAATTAGAAGAATTTTTACTTGTTGCTGTAAATGGGGTTCTTGGATTATTTAAATAATTACCTTGATCTTATTGCTTTTGGCATTCAACAAATATAATATATTTGATAATTTAATACTTTGCTCCTTTGTTGTTTCATACTGAAGAGTGGCAAAAGAGTTAGTCAAATATTCCCCATTGATCATCTTATCAAACACTTTTTCTTAAAACATACTGTGAATTGAGAGTAAGCTCAGGATATCACTCATTGTTGCTCCATAATTTTGTTCATTTAACTTTTTAATGGTTTCTCCTGAAAACACAAAGTCGAACCATAACTCTAGATCCACTTTGTTCAAGTAAGTTTCAATATATTATATTAAAACAGGATATAAGTTAACCATGTCATAATAATAAGGCAAATTCTTACAAATTGAAATCAGCATATTGACAATTAAGTCTTGGTTTTTGAAGTCGAATTACTTTAAAAATGATATAAGATTTTCAATCACAAGAGTGTTTTCATCACGCAATTTGATTTTGAAAAAGAAGTGGGAAATGCATTGTAAGTATTATGAACTGAGTTTCGAAATATCCATTAAGAATTCTAGTAAGGGGGTGATAGGATTTTGAGGCTGTTGTTCTAAAGCATTCCACATTTCGTACTGAGAATAGACCAAGTATAAAACCATTTGAGGTTCAATTTTAAAATCATTATGTCTCATAATTCCCGCTAGTGAATTAAACAACACTTAATTTAATCGAAATTATAAGTGAGCAATTGCCAAATTACTCTTTTCATTATATTCAAAATCGAATAGTTCTAATATTTACTTACTTTAAATTAATTTAAGATTCGGCTTGATTAAATTCATAAACTACTCACATCTGTTTTAACTAACCATATTTTTGAATATGTCTACTTCCTGTTTCTAAATATTGTGATCACACACTAAGAATTAGTTAATAATTTCAGCTATCTATATAAAAAACACATAACTGGATTGATCCTTTGCATCTTGCATATTATTTTTTTTTGCTTTTAAGAATGAATGGTAAATTTAATCAAAAATAATACTAAAGTTTTTAAATGCCAATTCACTTTGATGATCAAAGGAATTCATGTATCTACATTTCTTGCTCATCTTCAATTCTATCATTTTGAATGCGAATCCAACAATTTATTTAAAAATATCGATATCATCAATAAATAGAATGGCCAATTAACTTTAGATTGCTTCAAATTCAAGACTGTAGAATCCTTCCAACTAGTTTAGTTATTCATATAGTTAAAACAATTGTTAACAGATCTCCTCAGATTATTAAAATTTAACCTTAACTAAAATATTTTTAAAATTAGTAAAAATGTACTCGTTATCAATATTACAGAATTTCTCAGCAATTTACTCAGATGACAAATACTACCTCATTTAAATGATAGCCAAATAATAGTATAACTTTAGTCTTTTAGCAATGATAACATTTTTCCAATTTTAATTTAAAACTTCCACAATTATATTCAGAATTTTATCCTATTATACAGGCAACAACTCAAGCATAAGTGTGAATGCATCTAAATCATCAATCTCAGTATCTGTAGTTGATATTTGTTTTAAGAAATTGTAGAATTACTATTAAAATTGCTCATCCTATTAGTCCTTATTAGTAATAAAGTCACTTAGTAATTGATAACCATTGACTCTTTTAAACTCAATTTTATTTCGAGCATTATTTTGAAGGATCTGCTGAACGGTTTAAAGCAAATCCACTTAGACTTCAGATGTTGCCTTTTCAAGTGTTTCCAAAATGGCTTTGAATCCTCCTTAGAGAACTTGAAATTCTTTAAGTATGTCTTCAGATTGAGACCTATCAGATTACGTTTATGATAAGGCCAGTCTATCTGGAGGTGTACTACTTATGCTAATAATTTTCTCATAAATTTCATTTTTATTCTGATCCTAATCTGAGGTGGACCTGCTTATTGATTGTGAATTCATGTAGAAACTTAAGTCCACTTCAAAAATGGATTGCAAACTTATTTATTATTCGATAGCTTGTGATAATGTTAGGATTTCCTTCTTTTCAACACAAAACTACTTGATGCTTAATTATTTATTGTTTTGAGTAGGAAGGAACACCTTTGACAATTCTGAAGTAATATCAATAAAGAGTCAATACCTTGAAATGCAAAAGATCTCAATGACACGGCTATTTTACTAAATTTTTATTTTATTGTTTATTCTTGTCCATCCTCAACATTGCATATTACTACCTGATTTATATCTTCTATTAGCAAAAAATGCAAGAGGGCCTTCGATATCACACGATTAAGTTGTGGATCCTTGTTCATTAAGATTGAGAGCAATTTGTGGAATCCTTATTATTCAAAAAATTCAATCCTCTAATTGAGATTCTCGGAAAATAAAACCTTTGTTATAAAAAAGCAAATACAATAAGCTTTATGATTAGAACTTTGGATTCAGTCTTCTGTGCTTTTTCGATTAAATTTAGAAAGTCGGACAAGACATTATGAGAATTCTCAACACTTTTGCGATACTTTGGTTCTCTTAAAATTTATTCTGCCAATTAAATGCACTACTCCATTATATCTTAAACTAATTGCCCTTAGTCCGCGTTTCTAAAGATAAGGTTAATATAAATATAACCTTTTTTATATTTCCGGAAATTTATTCAAATAATCCAATATCACAACCAACACTTGATTAGCATCACCCAGGATGACTTCTAGTTGCTGATCATCGCTTTTTAAAAAATTCTTAATTGTTATGTTCGCCTATTCAAGGAATTGTTGGAATCTTTTCACAAAAATACACATTACTTTTTTAGCGTCTAGGGATCCTCCGATAAATTTGAAACCTTCTTATAATCCTCCCAAAGGTCTTTCAGTCGTTTTTATAGTGTATAGTTTTTCCATTTCTATTTAATAGTGTCCATAATTTATATATAATATTTAAAGTCTATATAACTTGCAAAATTAAAGAAATAGTATAATTAATAAGAAACTGTTTAAGACAAGCTTGAAAATTTATTACATTATATTCCAAATAATTAATTTCCTCTATCAAAACAATGGCTTCCTACAGAGATCCAGGCTATGTAATTAATAGCAGGTCGGCATATGATCCAATAAGATATCCATAATCAATGAACATAGATATTAATGCTTAGAAGCCTTTGGGTCCAGAATCAGGGCCAGGATTGCCAATTTAATTTGGATCTGCCTCTGCAAGAACTTATGCATAAGAAGTACTCCTCAAATCTATACTTAAAGTTCTTAGTATCCCCTGAGGTTTAAGCATTAAATAAATAACAGCAATTTCAGCAGCCGACTCAAGGGGCTGCCATTATATAAAATATTGTTCAACCTTAGACTATATACTAAGAAGTTCAGCATTATGATAAGCCAGTTAAGGTTGTACCTAGAACTGATATTGAGGAACCATGGAGAAGTATAAATTGATATTGAGTTCAGATAAATGCACATTCTTAGAAAAATAAATTTACGATTTGCAATAAGAAAACTTCAGATTGAAAGCTTAGAATATTGCATCTGAAAAGATTAGTTATTTTGAGGATACAGGGAGGGTTAATCAATTGATGCAAGAAGTGGATAGACTCAATAAAACCATTTTAGATTTGAATTCTGAAATTGATCAATGGAGACTCCGATATTCAAGTTTAGAAGACTAATTGAAAATGAGATCTGTTGTTGAAATGGAATTAGAAAGAATGAAGAGAGCTGTTCAAGATAATGAGAATATTGTGCAAATAGAAATGAACAGACTCAGAGAATAATTAGATTAATGGTAGAGAAAATGTTAATCTCTTGAGTCTTAAAGATTTGAAGCCTAAGACTTTCTATCCAAATCAAGAACAAAAGATTAAAATATCTGTAATATTATGATTAATTTTATAGTCAATCTATAATCAGACTTAAAGAAAGCAGAACTTAGTTTGAAGTTAAAATAAGATGATTTAGATACTGTTTAATAAAAATTAAATAGATTGGAGAAAATAGTTCGAGAAACTGAATATTAAAACTAAGAAATTACCAAGTAATTATTCAATTTCAATTTTGATAAGTCTTAAGAAAATCATTGATGATCGAAACAAAGAATTAGATATCTTAAGAAGATAAAGTCAATCATAGTATGCTAATTAAAACCTGAAGGATTTAGAAAGCAAAGTTTCGTTGTTTTAAAATGAATGCAATAGATTAAATTAATTGTTAAATCACAAGGAATAGGAACTATAATTATACAGAGATTAATTAAAGAGATAATCTCATTATAGTAATAAATAATGACTTAAATTTAATCAATTTTATATGTTTTCATACGTAATCAATCAATGGTTTAGCTTGGCTTCTCTAACAAACAGTTTATATTTGCTGAATATAAGTGTTCTGATAATGAACATTCCAGTTGCTACTAAGGCAAAATGAGCTATTGTCATCTTGAGTTAATCGTTGTTATCATGTTTTTTTTGAATTCCCAATAATTAATTGGCCGTTGGATGCTCTAAAACAAATCCACTCAACTTCCATAATCCAAAATGAGCAGAAGCAAACTAAGATAAAAATAAATAATTACGATTAATAACAGACAATGCCATCCTGTGAAGAACTTGTTTTTATAATCATGTTTTTTTAAATCTATCTTGTTTGTCAAAAGATCTATATTATTTTGAATTCCTCCATCATGAAAGTTTCCAATGAAATATCTAATTACAGATCTCCTGCCGTCTTCCAAAGCACCTAAAAATGTTCTCTTGCCTTTTTTTGTTGAATCTGTCTTCAAAGCTCCTGTTCCAGTATACATCAAAGAAACAGTATCTGCATTCAATGTCCAAATATCTCTAAATATCTATTCTAATTTATCAGGGAAGGGTTCCATTGCTAAGTTCTATTAAAGTATGAATGAATATTTTACAGTGTTTCTTCGCACTCCTAATTTTTATAATGTATTCCAAAGTTAATGTCTAGCAATAACAGATTGAACTACATTAGTTCTATCCAAACAATCAACGCAGTTAGTTCTGATAATGGATTTCTAAGTTGTCATCACATTGATTATATTTAGTTAAGAAGTTCCTGATTTGAGATCAAAACTACATTAATCTTCTAGTTTTAAATCCTATGCCATCATATTTATGAGTTTTGATAAATTCTAATATTTCATTCCTCTGCATTCATGATGAAAATCAAACCAAATGTACTTTAAATTGTCATTTTTCAATCGATTAATCACTTCATTATAGTAATTTCCTAAGACATTCTACGTTCCTTTTTTATCTATTAAGTTAACAAGAATATGTTTTTGAATTCCTAACTGGAACTAATCAGAAAAATGCTTTTAAGCTATTTCAGTGTTAGTGGTGATATCTCCTAAGATCTTAGCTTTTGGTGACCATTTTAAATCTGGTTTCTAAATCCATTTAAAAGGCATGGACCCTCTTGATTATAAAAATGAATAATAGTTTGATTAATATCTGAATATTTATTCAGTCTCTGCAAAATTACTACAATTTCCGTCCAGATCTGCTCCTCTGCTGATGAATCTTCTACCCATTCTTCTCTTATCTCTTCGACTAATTAAGCATATCTAACAATCCGTATCATTCAATTTAAAATATCGGATTGCAATGAGACCTGAAATAAATATGGGTATCCATTGTTCTGGATTGCATAAACGAAAAGGTTTGCAATTTTCACTGTTCATCCAATACTGAGATAATGGCTTACGAATTCCTTTATTTTCTACATATCTCTGCAACGAGTTTGTAAGATCATACTATTCTGAATAATAAAAAGTTTTGGTATTAAAAATCTCCTGTAGACCAGCTATGTAAGAGGCATCTCTAGAACTTATTCTTGATTTTATTAATTTCATATTACTTTTTATCTTCGATAGGAATGAATTAGAATTTCTCGGCCTAAAATATTGGTAAATTCATTATTGAACTAATGAAAGCAGCCTTTACAACGACAACTAAATAATTCAACTATTTCAATGTTACTATCCCATAAATTGCATTAAATTCTAAGCAATCTGATGATTATGGGTTGACATCTTAAAACTTTTACCTCAATTATACATCAATTGATCCATTTAAAGATCTTATAATCAATTCTTTATCATTATCATTAAATCGAATGAATAATCCATCTTGTCTATATAAATACTTCTTTTGACCGTAGATTTACGCTGCATCCGCCATCTCTAATTATTAAGATTTTAATTATAATAAAATTTATTTGATTCATAAATTGCCGCATTGCTTCACTGCTGTATATAGAATAATATCAAAAATTTCAATTTGGAATTTGAGTGAATTCAACAACAATAAATACAGTGATTAAGACCTTTTAAGCATTCCTTTGAAAAACATCTGAAAAAGCAAACAAAAAAGTGTAAAATGATCTATCTTAAATAGAATAATTATTATACAAAAATTCATTACAATATCAATAATAATAACAACATCAGAACTATGATTTAATGGCTCTAATTCTCTATCATAGTTTCTTTAATTTAACATTAACAAACTCCATCTATGCATCTTTCACAAACCCCCTTTGATACATAAAAACTAATTGAACATATAAATACTATATACCCATAAGTGCATTTAAGACATATGTTTGAATCCACGCATTTTTCACAACCAGTACCACATCCTTGACACGAGAATCCATTGAAAAAATAAGCAGTAGCACACTAATTACAAAATGAAGGTCCCGTGCATGATAAACAATTATCACCGCAAGGACTACATGCACCATTTTTAATATAATAGCCACTTTCACAAGTAAGACATGCAGTTTCATTTTATACTTAACAATTTTTGATAGAATTGGCAGAGCAAACTCCATTTTTAATAAAGTATCCTGGTTTACATTCAACACAATGTCCTGGAGTATCACATTATTTACAATTGATATCACAAGCAATGCAGGTTTAATTAAGTAAATAAAACTTAGAGGCACATTTAGTACATTTAGTTCTATCATTTTATTGACAACTTTCGCAATTGATATCTGGACAACCTAGACATTAATTGTCAGTCGTTAAGACATAACCAGTTTAACATTCGGTACACGTATTCTCAGAACATTTCTTGCAATTTGGAGTACAAAATTCACATAGTTTAGTTTCCTTCAAGACATAAGCTTCTTCACAACTAGTACAGGTAAAATCGTCATCACATTTTAGACATCCAGTGGGACATTTTGTACACTTTTCTCCAACTAGATAATATCTATCAATGCATGTATCACAAACAAATACTGATTCTTCAACCTTGGTGCAACTTTTACATCCATATTCACAATCCTTACAAACTATACAAATTCATAATTATTTTTTATTACTTCCTTTTTCTACATAGAAAGCATCTGCACACTATGAGCAATAATCTGCCAAAGAACAAGACACACAATCATCTCCACATTTCTTACAACTACCATCTTCTTATTTGATATATCCTGTTTCACATTTTGAACATTTAGAAAATAAGCCATCAGGTTCACATACTTCACAGTTAACCTTAATATGAAATCTTTAAGTACTGGACATCTTATGCAAGTGGAAGTGGTTGAATTAAATCTGTATCTGTCTTCACATTCATTACACAATAATGGATCACAACAGCTTTTACATCCTTTTTAACAAGTAAAACAGAAAGATAGTTCTCCAACTTTGTATAAATAATCTGTTCCCTAACAGCCAGTACTTGTGGGAAGATATTAACCTTAAACTCCAAGCAACAATAAGAATGCTATCATATTTATTTATCTATATATTTATATTTTAGTTTTTTTTCTTTAGTTCTCGATCAATTAAACACTAATAGAAAATCTATTTTTATTGATTAGAACTGCCAAGTTATTCTTAATATAAATATAAAATTCTTCTCAATAATTATCACAAGAGTATAATTTTTATATGTCTAAAAAAAAAATCAAACTTTACGGGATCGATATTGAAAGCGATGATGATTAGGAGTATGTACCAGATGAATAGGACATTTCCGAGAATAACAAAAACCTGAGTCATCATAAAACATTCAACATCGATGAAATCTATTAGGAGATGAAAAAAATTGATTTGTATTAGCCTAAGGTTTGCACCAAGACTGCCTAATAAATTGTAAGAGAAGTACTCGATGGTATTGAATAAATATATTGAAAGAACAGAATCGAGTGTAAGTGAAACGTGTCAAGTTTGCGGGAAAATCATTTTTAATTAATGATAAAGGGGAAATATAAGAAGAAAACATAGAACCTGTATAAACCAAATAAATCAAATAACCTATCGGAAATTGTATTCCATAACCTATAATTAGCAATGTCTATGAAAGAGTTGAGGGAGAGTTTCCGATATTACAGAGAAGTAATCAAGAAATTGACCAACAAAGCCAAGACTATCAATTCTGTGACTAAATCTAAATTAGATTGGAAGCAATATACAACCAAGGAGAAGTTAGAAACATAAATGGAGCAAAAACGAAAGAGCGGATAAGGTGTCCTTGAAAAAGCCAAGTTCATCAATAGAACTAATGAGAGAGTTAAATCGATTAGACATAATAAAATAAAAAAATTATGAAATTAAATACATAAAGGTTTATTCCCAGTTTGATAGGCAAGCCTAGGCTTACCTAACAATAGTAGCCCAAACAGGAGGAGTGTTCTAAAAAAGTCTACCGCGGCCAATCTGCTGAAAATAAAATTATGAATAAAGCACAGTAATCCTTATTTATTATATTCAGAATAGAATTGATAACAAAGCCAATACTCCAGAAATGATTAGAATTTAAAATGGCAATATTAGCCCTACAACAAAATACTCGGATATTCTAAAAACATTTAAATAGAAAAATTTGAATTAACCCTCGAAAGTACCAAACACTAATAGACCCACCAAAAGCTAGTCAATTGTAGTTGAATTTGATTAACCAAAGAATAGAACATCTTCTTAATTCAAATACCCAAAAGAAATAACTCCAACCAAAAAGTAGAATCAGTCAAATATGACATAATCTTAGAGATTGACAATTAAAAATCAAGCCTTAATTACTTAATAGAAGGTCACTTAAGAAAAATCAAAATTTAACTCTAAACACCTTGATGTAAACAAATTGGATTAACGAATAAAAACCTAATAAAATGAAAAGTTTAAAGATGAATAAAAGAATATTCAAAAAATGCCATTGAAGAAAGCCAATCCAAAGAAAGACACAAACACTAAACCATAACTTGAGAAACATCCACAACTTATGTCTACTAGATAAATCCCATCCAGATAATCATTCTCTCCTTCTACTCAAATTGCAAAGACTGCTAATACAACACGAGGTCATTCTCCTTCTAGCTATTAGAGTGATAATTAAAATGGAAAGTTATAAGCTATTTTAGTAATCTTTATCTTATATTAGACTGTGATTAGGCCGATCTTTAAAGAAGCAAAATACTATTAAACATCTGTTGTTCATTTCTTGAAGGAAGAGTTTTTTCCAAATACATCCCCATATTAAGTGCAATTTAAAATTGAATTTCAAGAATAAAAGGACTATTTTAAAACTAAATTCTGTGATCACTTTAATTTAACCTTTAACTCTTTAAAACATTGCTCCTAGTTGAGTTCACAGAAGCCTATGACCCAAAAGTTTTTAAATCCCCCAAAAAAGCCTCACTTTTCATCTGATACCGTTAAAACACTAGTGTTTGATCTGGATGAAACATTAATTCACTGCAACGATATCAATAATAATCCTACCGATCACAAAACCATCATTCATATCCCAAATGAACCAGAGACAGAAGTATACTGATTTAAATAAGAGTAGATTCGTTTTAATATAAGGCCGCATTGCTAATAAATGTTAAAAGCTCTATCATAATTTTATGAGTTGATCCTATTCACGGCATCTTATAAAGAATATGCTGATAAAATTTTGGAGTACATAGATCCAAAAGGGAATCTCTTCTCATATCGGTTCTATAGGGAGAGTTGTTTAGAATTAGAAGAAGGACTTCTGGTTAAGGATCTAAGAGTGATCGAAGGCAGAAAATTAGAAGTAAATTATATGTAAATCATTAGAACATGGCAATTATAGATAATTCTGCATATTGTTACATTTATTAGTTGGAGAATGGAATTCCAATCATACCCTTTGAGGAAAACAAAAAAGATAAGGAATTAATCTTTATGGCTGACTATTTTATCAAATGTGAGAAACAGCTGAATTGGCTCCAGCACCACAAATTGCATTTCCAAAACTAAGTCTACCTGCAGTGTTCAACAATAGAAGAGTGTATACAAAGATTATTATAATCATAAAATTATTGATTTTAATTAATGGATTTATTTTTGAATAAACCACCTGAAGCTCCACAAAGACAATTTATTCGTCTTTTCGTTAATACAGGACACAAACAATTCATTGCTACAGTAGATCGCACTTAATAAGTAATTTAGTAGATTATCAATTAGAATCTAGAAGTGCAGATTGCTAATTCGTTTGTATACACTTAAAGAGAAGATCCTGATGCTGAAGAGATATAATAATTCTAAGTGAAAAATATTAAATAAAATGGCTATTTGGTTGTGATTCCTAAACAAATGTAAATTGGACATGTCCTTGATGATCAAACTTTTATCACTTGCGAAATTATAGAACCAAAAAAAAAATCACAAGTTAAAATTGAATAAAATGAAGGATCAAAAAGAAGAAATAAATAATAAAAGGAGCAAAACAAATTAGTAGAAAATTTACCAGACATTTCCCCGCCTAGAACTTTACCATAGTAACAATAATCACAAGATGATAAATAAACAAATAAAATACCCCAAAATAATTAAAATCAAAAATAGTTACAATAACAAAAAGAAAAGGAATAATTGACTAAGAAATAATAAAAATAATAAAACAAAAACAAATAAGAAGAAGAGAAATCAAAGTAACAAGCATAGAATGCTCAAGAATAATTGCAATAAGATAATACAAAAGAAAATAAAGACACAAAAAATAAGGAAAATTAATCAAGCAAAGATTAAAAAAATTAAATCTAAGAGGAAATCCCATAACATGAATAAACTAATGTGAAAGAAAATTAGCAATAAATTGAGCCATAAAGTAAAAAAGAGACTAAGGAGCCTGCCAATTAAAACAGAGACAAAAGCAAAGAGTAAAAAGAAAAAGAAAATGCTTAAAACTCTGAAGTAATTGCAGTATAGAATTAAAAAGAGGCAACAAAAAAAGAAAAATAACAAAATCAAACATAATCTTAAGCATAATAAAAAGTCTAAGAAAATTAATAAATAAAGGTTTTACCATAATAAAAATAGGATCTTGAAGAAGATAATAATTTTGGAACCAAAAAACATCCTAAACTCGCTTAACCTAATGAAGATCAAATAAATAATACCTAATAACAAATTGTAGATAAAGCCAAAATAGATAAATAAGCATAAAATGTTGGATAACAAAAATAAAATGATGAAAAATAGAAGTAAACTAAGTAAAGTAAATAATAATAATAACAATAATAGTAATAATAATAATAATAATAATAATAATAATAGTAATAACATTAATAATAATAATAATCACATAGTCAAAAATAATAGTAATAAGCAGTTTAATAGAAATAAAATCAATAAACCAAGAAAGTCAATAAAGTAATAAAAACAGGATATGATTCAGATGATAATTCTGACGATCAATAATAGCAAAAAGTCAAGGTTGTATAAAATTAAAAACAAATTAAGAAAAACGATAAGAAATAAAGCATTGACTTTGATAATAATTTATTTGAAAATTGTTGAATTAGGTTTCCCATAATTAATTTATAATAGTAATTTTTATTTATTCTCGCTTTATAAAAATGTCAATATAATTTTTCATTTCTTCTTTAGTTCAGACAGTCTTTTATCTTCTTTTAGTTTTCTATCCATTTCCTCATATTTAAGAAGCGCTTAGGATTCAAATCTAATAGCTCTTTACTCCAAAATATCAATTCTAAATTGTATATTGATATATTCATTATCATCAGGATCTGCCTTTTTCTACTACATTTATTCAGCTTGATCTAATTTAGCTCTTTCTTCCTCTAGTTTTTTTTGGATAATGGCTGCTCTAGAGAGTAAACTAAAAGTAAAATGTAAAATAAAACCGCTCCTTCAATTTCGTCATAACATCTTTTTAGATATCCAAAGCCTCGTTGTAAGAAAGTACTTCCTTTCCTAATAACTTTCTCTTTTCCAAATAAGGAAATAGGTAATCTTTATCAGCTTATTCCCTTTATTTTTCTTCTTCAGACTTCTTTAATGTTTCTTTATATCTTTCTCTAGCTTTGTCATGGAGTGTTTTTTCAAGTCTTAGATCTTGAGATCTCAATTGCTCTTCATCCTTCTTTACCTCGTCTTCTTGATTTTTAATGTGTGTTAAACATTCCTTTTCTAACAATGAAACTACATATACCTAAATTTGCTATTCTTTGATTCTCTTAAGAAACCAAAGCATCTTCATTTTTTTTCTCAACCCCGGTTTCATTTAACTTTCCTAGTCCATGCATATTCTCCCTCTTTAACTCTTTGACTTATGGATTGATTTCTCCTTTATTCATATGATAATAGACTCTAAAATCATAATGATTATTATTACCTAATAACATTCTTAACCAAATCTATGACGACCTTTTATGGTTACTCACTTGCTGGGTACAATTCGCTTAATTCATATTTTTATGTCATTTTAGTGATTTTGACTTATCCCATATATCTATCATTATGGATTAAATCTCTTTATTCAAATTTCTTATCCTTAGCATCAAATCTAACAGATCTATAGATAACTCTATCATCTCTATTCTCGTATTCTTCTATTGTTTTTTCACCAATTTTTTCAATTCTTTTTATCAAACCATCATGATTTCTTGTTGGATAATATAAAATGATCCTTAATTATCTGTCTATCGTAGTAATAGTCTTTCTTTGAGGTTTATTTCCTGGTTCATACTCTTCAATGGTCTTAAATTCATAGGGGAATCTTCTTTTCAATACTAATTTGTCAGATCTATGTTTGTAAAAGTATCTAATTTCATGGACTTTCAATCTTTTATAATCCTGATAAATAGTGAATCTCTAAACTAACCCATCCTTTTCTTGCGAATAGGGAGCATAGGAATCTATTTTACATTTCTTATAAAAGACTGTAGACTCTCCCAGAGGAGTTCCTTTGAGAAAGGACTCTTTATCAATAAACAGTTTAGGAGGCCAAGGAGGTGGCATATCCAAGATCTGAGCAATATCTTATAGTTATTATTATTAAGGATCGACTTATTTTTATTATTGATTATGATCTTCACCGTAATTGTAATCTTCGTCATCTTATTAACTCTATTCAACGAGAGTATCTAACATGACGTATTCCCAATTCATGGAGGTATCCATTTCATCGAAATTTAAATCTGCAACTTTAGATTCAAGTTTCATGTTAATCCAAAAGTTCTTATTGTTAAAAACTGCATCTACAGTTAAAAATGGACTTTCATTGATTTAATAGATCCTTCCAGTTGCAGGTTCAATAAAGAGATTTCTTTCAACTCCTCTTTTCCCTGCTTTCAAGAGAATCCAACAATGAATTCTCTTTCCAGCATAGTAATCTGCTCCCATTTGATCAGGTTCATCATCATCAATGGTGAGAGCTATTCTTTTTTATTCTTTTTCAAACTCTTCCTTTTACTTCTATATTTTGGTGTCATATTTAGAGACAATTTCCTCTTTTGGAAGGATGGCAAATTCATTATCTTTGAGTTCATCATTGTCTTTATCTTTGTCTTAATCATCCTCTTTGATTCCATTGTTGATGAAGATGTATTCAAGATCTGATTCATTTTTACTAGTTATTGATCTAGGAGCAGTTCCATAAACGCAATACGCATCATAGCCAACTCCTATCAAAACACTGCATAGGAGCATGGCTAAATCAAAGCAATCACCTTTCTGCCACCTAGCCACATTGGTTGGACTGGGAATAACCTTGGGAAATTGATCAGGAGGATCCAATTATTCATAAGCAATGAAAAAGCTCATATATCTTGCACATTATTCATAATTGTAGAGTTCTAGATAGCCAATTTTTTGGGGACGCAAGGTTGTGCAGATAAATTTATAGAGATCGCATTCGTTTTTGGGATAGAGAAAAAGATTTCTTCTTTCATCGTAATGTAATTGAAACTGTTTTTAAAATTATTGCACATGCTCCAATACTAATTCTTCTTTGGGAGAGTTTTCTAGTGATAATGTAGAAGTTGGTATACCTTTGTAACAGAAAGGGACTGGAATGTCTTTGCCCTCCTTGAAATCTCGACATCTCTACAATTTTTCATTGACAACGGTTGCGTTGCCAGACTTCAAGATGGCAAGTATATTATTTTATTGCTACTGGGCTTGTTTCTAAATTTCAATATCACTAACTGCATTATTTGACATTTGAAGTACGATTATAAAATAATAATTATTAATATGTTCTAAACAAATACATGTGCGATTCAAGTTTGTAATTTTTAGTTTCTTAGTATTTGAATTTGTGATAATATAAATAATTATGTTAAAGAAAGCTTAATAATAACAGCCGACAAAACCAAGCACACGCGTTGCGACATTGGCCAATGATGAAAATCAACAGCAATAGGTTTGTTATGCTATCTATATTTTAGAGATCTGAATAAGCCCAAAAATATACTCTTAACCAAATTGTTGGAAATGGCACATTCGGAATGGTTTATTTAGTATGACACATTATTCATCGCCTTAGGCCACCAATTCAGTAACAGGAGAAAAAGTAGCCATCAAGAAAGTGTTTCAGGATAAGAGATACAAAAACAGGGAGCATTTGATCATTTAAGAACTCAATCATCCATGTGTAATCAAGTTAAAGGAAGCCTTTTTCACTTAAGGAGATAAAGTACATATGCATTTGATTATTAGGGGGACGATGTTTATTTGAATTTGGTTATGGATTATATACCTGATACATTAAGCAAAGTAGTTAGATATTACAGAAAAGCCAAATAGCAATTTCCCAATGTCTTATTAAAAGTTTATGGATATCAGATGTTCAGAGCTCTAGCATATATGGAAGGTAACATCACTAGTTTAAAAATAGGAATCGGTATTTGCCATAGGGATATCAAACCATAAAATATATTGGTTGATCCAGCAACTCACGTACTTAAGATATGCGATTTCGGATCTGCGAAGAAACTCTAAAAGGGGGAACCCAATGTGGCCTACATTTGTTCTCGTTATTATAGAGCCCCTGAATTAATTTATGGAGCTACTGAATACAGTACAGCAATCGATGTTTGGTCCATCGGTTGTGTAATTGCAGAGATGCTTATTGGAGAGCCTCTCTTTCCAGGAGAAAGTGCAACAGATCAGTTAGTTGAGATTATTAAAATATTGGGAACTCCAACGTAAGAACAAGTCAAAATGATGAATCCTTAACACAAAGATTTCAAGTTTCCCCTCATCAAATGCCACCCCTGGCAGAAGGTACTGGATAATTGTTAATGGCACTCTAGGTGTTTGCTAAATTCAAACCAGACGCCTTGTTTATCGATCTAATTTCTAAGTTGATGGTGTATCCTCCTAAAGAGAGATTGAGACCGTTAGAAGCCTTGGCACATCCTTTCTTTAATGACATAAGACAAGCAGGGTTTGGCATTCCCAATTAGACTTTACCAGATTTCTTTGATTTTACTAAGGGTAATTAATGAGTGAGTATTATTTATAGAGGAACTCTCAATTCAACCTGAAATCGCACCCAAATTATACCCAACTTGGTACCAAAAGAAATAATGAAAATTACATAACTAATTATATATAATTTATATAATGAATCCGGTCAGAGTATTTCCATTGAAATTCAATGAATAACAAAATACTCAAAGCACTTCGAGTTCGCCATAGTTAAAGAAGAAGCAGACTCCAAAACTATTTGAAAAACCGTTGCTTTTAAACATGTCTCCCGTATTGTAAAAATTCAAATTTGATTGAAGAAACGGGCAATCGCCAATTAAGGGCAAATTTAATGTGAAACGACTCACTGTAAATCCCAAGCAGGAAGACAAATTCTAATTTGTAGCTAATAATACGATTTTCATAGACCCAATAATAAAGACCACAATAGTCAACAAGTTCATCCCCAAAGAAGAGAGTAATCAGTGGAGCAACCAACGTTGAAGTATTTCTACTCTATACCTAGGCATTATCTCCAATGAAACTACCGAATCTTCGTCGAGCAGATACTCAAATAAATAACAATTTACTAATCAAAGATGAAACTCTGTAAGAGATGCAAAGTTCAAAAAGAAAGGATACAAAAACCGATGGAACCCCTTCAGTAATCAGTTATCTAAGCAATCTAGTAATTAATTAGAGGATCAATAATAAAATTGATCTCAGACGTCACTCCCAATTCTAGACCCTCTGTTTCAAGGGCCAAATTGGCATCCCAAACCGTCGATCAAGACATTAAGCCAAAACCTACTAATTAAATGATGATGCTATATGGGCGATCAACCAGTCAAGCAGGCTTAGTAAACACTATTGTGGCTGACAATGAAATGCAAGATTACGTCACTTTGTTCTACTCTAAGTATTGTGTATGAATATAAGATCCCAAGCTGGATAAAATGGGTCAGGCTAAACTAAAACCAATTAAGACAGTGTGATTGCTACTAACAATTTGGGAGGAATTAAAAATAGATACATATTTTCAGTTTGTGATGGCCATGGTGTCTATGGACATTATGTGTCATAATTAGTTAAGAAGTTGTTACCAAATATCATAGATTAACAAATTAAGTCGAATGTTGGAATGTAAGAGAAAGACATAGGCGAAAATCATTTCACTGACATATCAAAGGCCATGAATTTAGGCTTTTCGAAAATGCAAAAGGATTTATCCAACAGTGGAATTGACATTACATTTAGTGGAACAACTTGCTCTCTGGTCTTAGTTTCTGGACCTCATTTATGGTGTGCCAACATAGGAGACTCAAGATCAGTAAACTTGATATATAATATTCTTTAGATTTTAATTCAGTAATAGAATAATTAAAAATGGAAAACCATCGAGTTGAGTAATGATCATAAACCAGATCTACCTAATGAATACAAAAGAATCATCTCATCAAAAGGAAGGGTTGAACCATTTATCAGTGAGAATGGAGAGATGATCGGTCCACCTAGAGTCTGGTTATTGCATGAACAGATTCCAGGATTGGCCATGAGTAGATCCTTTGGAGATTATGTGGCATCAACTGTTGGAGTGAGTTGTGAACCAGAAATCATTCATTACAAAATGAATGCCAATTGCGCATTCTTAGTTGTAGCAAGTGATGGAGTGTGGGAATTCTTTTCAAATGAGGAAATCTAAAAGATTGTAATTTCACATTGGCAACCCAATATGACAGCTAAAAGAATAGATGAGATATGCGATCATATTGTAAAACTCTCCACTCAAAGATGGCATCAAGAAGATGAAGTTGTAGACGATATTTCAATTGTCATAGCCTATCTCTAAAAACCATGATAATTTAATTTAAAATATGTTTCCTTATTAATTCAAGATTTCTAATTTAATTCTAATATAGATCTTTTTTACACATTCATTTGAGGAGTCTCTTATGTCGATTCCATAATTGGAGTCTAAGTGGCATTTTCACAAAAAGAAATCTTTTGATTAGATTCACCATCTAATAAATCAGCTTCCATTACTGCTGTTTTTAGTTTAATATTTGTAAAACTGAAAATCGTAACTGAACATAACAGCACAATCACTTCAATAGAAAATGTGAGTGTGACTCTACCTTTGTTGCTATCAGAACCACCTACTACAACAGCCAAAAATTATGAAAAAAATACTAAGAATATTCGTGATCCTATATACATTATCCCAACTGCAAAACTTGCATTTATCGGAAATATAGAATCGCAACTCATATCCATTAATAATGGGACATTTGGCATAATAAACAGTCCTACTATGCCTATCGAGATGTAAATTGCTATTTTATCCTCACTGATAAGACAAAAATAAAATAAAACCAAAGATGAAATTGAGAGTATCATCATTAAAATTGCTATTTGTTTTCTTCTATTTGTATATTTCTTTAATATTCCAGCTAACAATGCTAAAGATGCGACTGCACTGATGTTCACAATCGAACCTGCTACAGAGACTTGTTCCTTGCCCTAACCGCAAGCTTTTAAAAGAAAGGCTAAAACAATCATCAATGATTTTGTCAATCCCATAAAAAGAGCATAGGCCTAAAAACAAAACAGAAATTGCTTGTTAGTAAAAATTTTGATAAGTGTCCTTTTTATATTTTTGGATTTTTCTTCTTATTTAACCAACTCTGAAGGTGGTGTTGGAGGGTTATTCTTTAAAGTCAAGAGGCATGGCAACAGTGCGATTGCAAAGTAGAACAATGTCCTATTGAGTTTATTCACTAATTCCATTCCTTTTTCTATTGATTCATTTGATCCATCGTATTTATAACCCGAAAATATAAACTTACCCGGTATCATAAACGTAAGCACACTAGAGAAAAGATTTAGCACATTCATCACCGTTATTATGATGGGCCTTGCTTCGGGATAAAACCAATTTTAAGCCATTGTGGCCTAACAATTCAGAATGAATGGTTTTCCAGCTCCTATTAAAGTTTAACCAATCACAATTAAATAAAAACTATCTAGTATGTAAACGATACTCTGTTTAATTAACGAATAGTTTTAATAAGCTTCCAAGAATTGTTAAAATTACTCCAATTTTTGAGGCTGTTGCCCATCCATAAATTACAATGACTGATCTATTAAACAGGATTATGTACATTAAGAACAAGGAATCGATAAAATTGGATGCATAATCATATAGCTTGTAGCTGCCATAGTCACTAAAGTCTCTGAAGTGTCATAAATTGCTATAAGCTCATTAGAAACGGAAACATAAATTTCTCCAGGGATATTGTTTACGAAAACGGCTATGATATAAAAAAACACAATGATCCATCTGTATTGATATAATTTAGGTCTTTCACAGTCTAATTTATGATTTATCGGTGTTTCTTGGTCCATTATTAGAGATACAAAATTAGAATCACAATAATAATTTGATAAATGAGTTTGAGATTATTGATTTTATCACTAATATAAAAAAGTAAATTTGTAAATAATTAGATATTTTTATTATTATTTTTATCATTGAAATGGAATAATAATCTGATGATCAAATAGCAATTTGAAATAAAGTTGTTGAGAATAATTTATAAAGAATTTATATTTAATTTATGGATTAAACTTTTATTTATAAGAAATAATATATCGGAATTTTAAAGGGAATGAGTTATCTAGAGTGTTTCATTTGGCTATTGTTTTTTTGGTGATTCCCTTGGATGTATGAACTCAGAATGGGGAAGTTTTTTGTCATACACTCAAAATTTGCATATTTAAAAATACAAAAGAACAAACCAATTAAAATCAAAAATCAGAAAATAGCACATTTATCACAACATTAGCAGTTTCCACTTTATGGTTGATCAATAACAACAACGTGTAAGACAGAATCCTTTAATGCCTTTTAAGAGGCTGTATCTGGAACTCCGGAATCGATTTTTTATTAAGTTTAAATGGTTCCTTGGCTCTTTTTTTATTGTCTTCTTTGATCATCTATCAGTTGTTGAGCCTCTAACTGTTGTTGTCTTAGTTCCTCATGCATTTTCTTAATCTTCTCTCCTTGAAATATGACATAAACCCCATACCTTCAGCCAGAAAGATATTATCTGCAACAACTGAGCCAGAGTATTTAGACATTTCAAATTTGAGTAATCGTGCTTATTCGATTATGGGATGGAAATATTCGTAGGCCTACATCTTTTTTTCATCATCAAATTCATCTTTCAAGCGGTATTGTGGCCTGTCAACAGTAGGAGGTTGGCTATCAGGATATTGAATAAGTATGCAATGATCTTTGACAAACTACTAAAAAATCTTGATAGTATCTATAAATGGGCCAGCCTTGATGTAACTGGGTAGTAATTTAACTTTTACCCTGCAGAACCCTTTAGAGTATGACTATTAGTCATCGCCTACACCCAATCCTTATTTAGCATCCCTTAAAGAAATGCCTCCATTCTCTGATCAAAGCATGTAGACTCAAAGTTTTGGATGATCATTTAGGCCATATCTCTATATTCATTTTGCAATTCCGTGAAATTTATAATCGTATCTGCCATATTTATATTATTTAATTAATTCATTTTCCATACTGCATAGCCAAGTTTTGTTATCCTGGAGGGAAATACTTGACGATGTCTTCCTTGTTTAAGTCATCAAAGAATGGATGCTTCATAGCCTCCTTAACATAGATTCGTTTAGCTGGATCCAAAGCAATCATTTTTGTAACCAAATCTAAGCCAACCTATCCCTTAATACAATACCCCTACCTTATCAAAGTTCTTGAAGAACTATTCTGGCGGTGTTGCTCTGAAACGAGGGAAAGTGGGTTTGAAGTCAGGTAGATCGGCTATGTTTGGCCAATCCTACACTGTTGGGGTTCCATGATATTAGAAAATTTTAAAGATCTAATCGATTTCACTATCACCACAAAACAGTCCATGTTTTTCAACCATTTCTGTGAGAATGCATCCGACAGACCAGATATCAACTCCCAAAGAGTATTGTTTTTAGGATAATAAGATCTCAGGAGCTCTATACCAGAGAGTCTCGACTTCATGAGTCAGAGTTTTAATTGGAACTCCGAATGCTCTTGCCAAACCAAAGTCTGCTAATTTGATGATCCCTGTTGATTTGTCAATCAAAATATTCTATGGTTTTAGATCTCTGTGAATGATTCGTCTAGAATGACAATAATTTAGACCGTTCAAGATTTGGAAGGTGAAATGCTATTAATAATAAGTGTTGATATACATACTTTGATTTAACTAATTGTGAGATTGTGTTTATTTTAATCAAGGAATTTTTTAAAATCCATCTCAACATATTCAAAAACTAAATAGAGTTTCTTCTCATTAGGCTAATAAATGACTTCTTTCAAACCCACTATATTTGGATGAGGTTGAAGTTCTTTCAAAATTGAGATCTCTCTCATAGCAGTGGAGGGAACACCCTCATCTTCATTCTCTAACTTGATTTTCTTAAGAGCCACCAATTCTTTAGTCACTGAATCACGAGCCTTATAAACAACACCATATGTTCCTAAGCGCATTTGAATTACACAATACCTTCTCCTATTTTCTCCAATTTCTCATACCTCTCCAATTATCTATTATTGCTACTCAACTTATCGCCTCCTCTTAAATCATAGAAATTTTGTGCTTTCATATACCAATAATCATACTTAGCATTTCTGTAAAATAAATTCAAAAATTAAAATATTAACTGTTATTTATGTCAATCTTATTAGAGAAAAACTCATTTTGCCAAATTCCAGAATACAGTCTTGCTACACATTCAACTTACATAGTTTTTCATTTATATTTTAATATAATATCATTTCTTTAAATAAATCACACATTTATATTCAACACTTTATTCTAAACTCTCTAATCTTCCAATTCTATACCCACCCTATCCATGAAACAACCACAAAGAGAACCGTAAATCACCCTCTTCATTATCCACATCTGGATATCTTAAATCCACCTTACTCATAGGACTAAAACCAATACAGCGATTCCGGAAATAATACCAATATATTTCACCATTACGACTCCTCCTGGCCAGCTTTAAGTCTTAGGTTTCAGTGTAAAACTCTGATGCGTAATCAGTTGCACATAATATAAATTAATCCGGATCATTTACACTGACTCCACCTATGCATATTTAAGATTAAGCCGTGCATCTTTGCTTTATCAATTCGATATGTGTTTAAGTGAATGGTTTATTGAATAACTCTTCATAGACTTTAGTAAACCCTTTCATTTCTAAAGTATTGAATCTCACTTATTTCTAAATGCAAAAGGGTGATTGATTCATTGTACCGATTGCACTCTACTAATCGAAATCGATTCTTTGCAAAGATTAAGTTTCACTTCTATCATTTGGAAAGATTCGACGACTTTGCATCAAATAGCTCAATGGTTTTTCAATCAAATTTGTTATGCTATTAATCTAATATAACAAATCCTGTATTTGCTCTGTAAAGCTTTAGTGAACAATACTAGATTTTGTAATAAGAGAGATATCTTTGCAAAAGAGTGAAGCCTCAAAGATCAACTTCTATGCAAAGACCCTAAAATCGATCATTTGGTTCATAATCGATTGGTTTAAAGTCGGGTACACCATTATTGTAATGGATAATATCACAAACATCTTTGGCTAATTATTCATAATCTTTTTCTGTTAGATTAGGTTAATCAATGTATTTCCGCTTTAATATGCCTACCTTACTCTCCTACATCTCCTAATTAGCATATTATGATATCTGGTCTTGAAGTAGTCGAACTTTGTTCAAAATTGCATTTTTGCTCATCTAAATAGAATCTGTCAACTCTTTGTTTTTCTAATTGTATTGCTTGATTTCACGATCCCATTCATTCTTAATTAGAGTGTCCAAATTAGATCGATTGATTGATTTATGACCATAATGCTCATCGCCAAGACATATAGACCACACAATGCCTTTTTGGAAATCTAACACTTAGAGTCAAGACATAGATGGATAATCTTTTAATCAACTTCTGAATGTTCCTAAATAGAACAAATAACAGTCGTTGCTTTTTTGAGTAGATTCATAAATTAAAATAATATATATTCAATGTTCTGGATCTCTCGATATTGAGTTATAATGTTTGTTAAGTGTATAAGGAGTTTATTCAGCTTTTTATGAAGAGATTTTGACTTCTTGTTAGACAGGTAAAATCTTTTGCGATCCAATTTAACTACAAAAATTGTCCTCAGGGATTAACTTGAGGATAAGGCATCCTAACAAGGAGATACTACCAAATCCAATTCCAATCAACCATTGTTTTATTTATAAACCATAACAACCATATAATCCAATGGCTGCAGATCCAAAAGTAACCATCAACACTTAAATACAGAAGATGAATGGAACTATAATGAGGAAGGCAGAATGATTGGTTATGTTATCAAGGAAATTGATCTCATCAGTTATCCTTCTACTGTTCAAGAAATTAAACAATTACAACATGATAAATACATTAAACACATAAGTAAACTAAAAACTATATTATAATAATTACATGTCTACTTCCTTCATGTTCTATGTTGTACATAATATAATAATCATAGTCACCTTGAACTGTCATTAATCTTCCACTAGCCACAACTGAACAGGAGTCTTCATTATAAAGACAAGGAGGACATTATATTTCATAGCATTCATCATTTTGACATACACATCTAGTTTTTAAACATTTATCTGAATCATCTGGATTGTCAGTTGATGATGTTTCATTTAATTTAGTTAATCCCAATTATTTTAATGATTCAAAATCAGTAATACAATTGTGATTACTATATTTAAACCTTATCTTGGGTCCACTAAATACAGTTGTATCATAGGCATCTTGATATTCAGGTAGAAATTTGTCACCTAAAAAAACTATCACAAGTACAACTCCCACTTAAATGAGAGCTGTTCCCACAATAAACTTAAACATCTTCTTTGATATTATGTATTCATTTCTATCATGAGGTTTACGATTCAACAGTTTCTCAGATGGAGGTTCAGTTGCCAAAGCCAATGAACCTAATGTGTCCATAATTAAATTGACCCATAGCAATTAAATTGGTCTTAGAACTTCCTATCTGAGTACTGCAGCCCCGATTAATGTCAATGATACACTTACTAGATTAGCAGTCAATTAAAATCTCAGAAACTTCTTTATGTTATCATACACATTTCTACCCCACATAACAGCTTTCACTATTGAATTGAAATTGTCATCCAACAGAATGATAGCCGCAGCTTCTCTAGCTACTTCAGTACCTGAGACTCCCATTGCAAATCCGACATCTGCTTTTTTTAGAGCTGGAGCATCGTTTGTTCCATCACCAGTTACAGCTACAACATGATTTCTTTCAATCAAACCTGTTACTAAAGCATATTTATCTTCTGGTCTACTCCGAGCTAAGACATCAAGATTTGGATATATCCTATCGAATTCTTCAGGATTAGCTATTGTGTCAATCCTTAACTTTTTGCCTTCCTTTTAAGCAGTCTGACTATCCCTAACGCAATTACAATTTTCTGGATGACAATTCTTACAAACAACTCCTCCAATTCTTCTAACAAATTCAGGCCCTTCCATTACAATACTGTCTTCAGGATTAGTAATGATTCCACATTCATTTGCTATGGCCCTTGCTGTTGTTATGTTATCACCAGTAACCATTCTGACTTTGATTCCTGCTTTCTTGCATAATTGGATAGCTCTAGGCACTTCTTATCTTATAATATCTTTAATGCCTAAGACTGCTAATAGAATCAAATCATTTTATTCGATATAGTATACTCCTTTATCATCTTTATTCGTTAAATCAGCACCATTTGAAATATTTTTATATGCCAAGCATATTGTTCTTAAAGCCTTCTTAGCCATATTTTCAATAGCATCTTCAATTACCTTAGAATTGATTGTTGTGACTCCATTAGATTTCGAATGATATTAAGTACATGCTGCTAATACCATTTCTGAAGCTCCTTTGCATACTAATCTTTGCTATCCTCCAACATCTAAAATCATAGACATTCTCTTTCTCTAACTACTAAATGGATATTTAACTACAATAGGATATTTATCTCTAAATTCTTCATAAGGCTTTTGACATCTATCCATAAATTCTAAGAATGATATTTCAGTCTTAGATCCTTTAGGTTCTGGTCTAAGCATTGCACTTGAATTCACAATGGCTGATTATACAAAAATATCTGCTAACTGTTAAGGGAGATAGTCAGTCAAAATACATGTCTAATATGTTTCCAATTCAATTAAATTGTCATTCCAAATATTAACTAGAGTCATCTTATTCTAAGTTAAAGTTCCAGTTTTATCAGAACATATCATTGATGCTCCCCCCATAGTTTCACATGCTGCCATTTTTCTGACAAGATTTTAATCTCTCAACATCTATTTGGTTGAATAAGCTAAAGAGAGTGTTACTGCTAAAGGCAATCCTTCAGGAATGGCAACCACAATGACTGTGATTCCAATAATAAAGAAATTGACTATCTCTACAATATACTTGTTTTCCCATTCAACTTGTGACTTTTCAACTGCAAATCTAATGCACATAACAATAACAATTATGATTGCACTGTACAATCCAAATTTCCCTATATCTTCTGCAATAGCAGCTAATTTGACTTATAAAGGAGTGGCTAATTGGATATTATATTAGGAATACCTTCTGGTTCATCCTAACGAAGTAATGCACTGATCTTGCCTGCACATGACAAATCTCCAACCACTAAAATAACCATCTTACCTTCTCCTGTCAAAACTCTTGTGCCACTCATCATAATAGGAGATGGAACTTCATGATGGCCAGCTGTTGCAGAGTCGGTTTGATTCCTTTTAGCAATGCAAAAGTCTAATGTGTTCTTTTTTATAGGATCAGTTTCTCCTGTCATTGCTGACTCATCAGTTGTGAGATCTGAGGCTTCAAGCACCAGACCATCAGCTGGTATTTCCATTCCTTCAAATATCATCACAATGTCTCCAACCATTACTTCACTCATATGAATATCACATTTCTATCCATTCCTTATTACTGTAACTCTTTTTCGCTCATCAGCCACTGCATTTAACTTCTGAAACTATTTTTCCTTTTAATAATCATTTATTGCATTAGCATTTGTTGATATTATGACTGCTACCAAAATTGCAAAGCCTAAACTCTTAAATTTCAATAGTTTTACCCTCTATCCATGCATAAGCACGGTAATCTGAGGATGCCGTTGCAACATCTACTGCAATACTCACCAAAGCTGCCAAACACAAGATTCGCATCGTGAAGTCTTCCAAAGCTCCCCATAATAATTGAAAATAAGACTTAGGAAGTATTAGTGGTTTACGATTATGTCCAAAATTCAGTTCCCTCTAACTCACATCATTTAATTGCAATCCATCCTTATAATTGGAGCATAAAGCCATCTAAAATATAACTATCATGAACCTCTAGAAATTCTTGCCCTCCCAATTCTTCTAGTTAATCTATCTCTTCTGTGAATGTCCTTTCTTGACATGCATAAGCCACTTAACAAAGTTACTCCTTTGACACTCTGAAACTCGTAGTATATGGCTCAGTTCTCTATGTAGCGTCTAATATCATAATAATAATAATATTAATTTAATTTAATTTTATTTTTTCCTCTCCATTGAATAAACTTAATATTTTCAATCAACTTCAAGTTTGTTGTTTGTAATTTTACTTATTTTTATCATCAATTAATTTCTATATACTGATTTCAAAGATATCTTAGTGTGATTCGCTTTTATCTTTATCTCTTTATAAGTGTTTAACTCGATTTATAAAATAACATAATTCTTTTAGAATCAATTATCTTTATTTATTGATAGCAAATTTCTAGTCTATTTCTAGATTATTCTCCAATCATAAAGCTATATTACACATATTTAACCAAAAAATATATTCCTGTAGAATTAGAATTTAATTACATTAACAATTTGGAGTTGATAATAAAACATTCTTATATGAATTATATTATCCAATACATTTGAAATACAATATTGTTATCAATACATACCTAAAATTGAATATAAACATTTTATTAAAAAAAGACTTAAGTGAATTTATTTATTAATAGTTAAGGTCGAATTAATTTAGAAACCATTATTTTTTATTAAAGTATTATAACTATATAATAAAAAATAAAAAATGAATTATAAGCCCAATTTAAAGATGGATAGCACCTCTGGGTCGTTTAAAAAATAAGATTAAGCTTTGTCTTTAGGGAGCACATAAAAATCAGATTCTTCTGCTATCAACACAAAGCCCAATTTTGCCAGCAAACCATCTTTCAATATTCGCAACCGTTCCACTCAACCAGGAGATTAAGAAACTTAGTTAACAAGCTCTAAAGATGAATTCTTTAAAACAGGGTCATTTCAAGAGAAAGTACCTCTTAAGGATAGAATCTAACGATCAGACGAAAAGAAAAATTCAGCTCCTCTCAACCAAGGACTTTACTTACCTGGACAAGAGGAGTTATTTAGGAAATAAATCTAAGTTGAAAAGAAGGAAGTCTAATAAACTTATGAAAAAAAAGAAGTTTAATAGGTTAAACAAACTTAATCAGATTCCTATATGCCATCGATTGGTAATCAGAATAAACGAGAAGCAGCATTATTAGGGTCAAAAAATCCAATTGAAAATAAATTAGCAGTGGCTGATCAAACAAAGGTGCAATAATAACTTGGTATTCAATATGGTAATACAATTAGAGGAAGCTGAACCAATTGAAGATCTAGAATTAGTGCTTTGTCCTGAGGGTTGTGGAAGACAATTTAAATAAGATGTTTTAGAAAAGCATACTAAAGTGTGCAAACAAGTTTTTCAATAGAAAAGATAAGAATTCAATTCCAAATAAGCAAGAATAGTCTCAAATGATTAATAAAAATTAATGCGACAAGGTTAAATAAAAGAGAAGCAAATATAAAAGAAATAGGGCAAAGCTCCTCTTGATCCAAATTGGAAAAAACAATCTGAAGAATTGCGAAATATAATAAAAGAACAGAAGTAATAGCAATGATTATTTAATGATTAATAATACAAACAATCCCAATTTCATTCTTCTCACACTACACATTCGTAAAATCTGTTTCATTAAAGAGTTGTTAAAGAAATTTATAAATGCGAAAATCTTTCATAAATTACAGATATCAAATATGACAAATAGATTCAGTTCAAAATATGTTATACCCTCAGAGTAACCTTCAACATTAACTAATTAATATTAAAGTTAATGCTTGCCTGAAAAGAAGCATAGAAATTACTTGAATTTTACATCTTAATATTTAATAGATTTTCTATAAATAAATTAATTATTGCATTTGCATTTTAAATTTTGTTATTATTTTCAGGGATTGCCAAACTCAATTGAATAATTAAATATTCTGCATCAAAATCAAATCTCATAAATTAAATCATGACTAATTCATTTAAGTAGTTGCTAGAATAGATCTCCATAGGCAACGATACTTTTCCATAATAAGCAAACCGTTTAGCTCTATTCATACGTAAATTCTATTGAAATTGATATAAGCTACTAAATTCTTGGATATATCAAACTAATAGTGGGAAGAATTGTCCAAAATTATTGTCAATTATAGTTAGACATTTTCTAAACAAAGCTAATGAAATGATATAATGATTCAGTTTAATGAATCATTGATCGAGCCAAGACTTGAATATTAATTCTCAACTTAATATTTTGATGTAGGAATACTACGATTTGTAAAACCATTAAGATTTTTAGTGATTAATAATTAAATTTCATTATGATTTATAAAGTTCTATTCTCAATCCTTGTTTTTACCAATTGCTGTACTCTAATTTAGATGTAAAAGAAAGCAAGAATCTTAAGAGGATAATATAAGGATGTGGTTAGTTTTAGATAGATTAACTTAATTAGTCGAAAATATACATATTTCTATGGCGGTCAACTGAATTCTTAAATAAATAGAGATGCTATTTATTATGTGAATTCATCAAATGGGTACTCATATTGTTCTCTTCATCAGTCATTCGAAATCCTTTTGAATAAGAAATATGAAATCAACACTGTTGTTATTGAGATTTGGGATCGACATGATACCTCCCATTATGATTTCGAAGTTTATATTAGCTTTGAAGAGAATGAAAAAAGGATCTATGAAAATGCCTCATTTGCAGGATTCATAAGAATTAAGTTTGAGGATCAATTAGTTGATAAGATTAGAATTTACAATAGAGGAGGATCTGGTTTTAATGGAAATTTATCAATTATTAAAGTTTAAGCATTTTACTCTATTTAAAATTGAAATTATTTTCGAAATATATTGTTGAGACTTTTCCATTAGTTTAGGCCCTTCTTATTTGGTTCCTTTCAAATTTCAGAACCTTAGAACATAAATAGGATTTTCTACTGAGATTTTCTTGCAAAATTATATAAATATGGATAAAGCTGCTTGTATTAATAAAGTAACATCTAGTTTAAATATTTTTTCATCAAGTTTCGTTCATTTTTTCATACAAATTCTACTGAAAGTACATCATAAAAATAATATATTATGAAAAAACTGATTGAGAATACAAAGCAAAGCTTTAATTCTAAGAAACACACTAAATAAGTTATAAATGCTATTAAAAACAAAGTCTTTAAATATCTATCATATATAAGCTTCATATTTGATTCATAATTGCCAATTATTAGCTTTATTTTTACTCCTCAGGAAGAGAGGGTTTTATTTAATTTTTTAACAATAATCGATCTCCGTTTCCTTCAAAGTGTTACCATAAGAAGACATGGTCCTTGAAGTCAGAATATCAATAATTTAGTTGTTTTCTTTCTCATATTTAAATTATTTTCTCATAGGATTAGTTTTCATTTTAAGTCCCAGATTTTTTAAGTACATAGTAATATTCTCTTCTATTTGATGTGAAGCTTTTCCCTAAAACTGATTGAGAACAATCTCAATGGAGTTATCAGAAAACTCATCATAATCATCCATTCTAATTATTAATGAATTTATTTGACATATCTTTAAATTCATTTTAGCATTAATTCAGTGTTTTTACTGTAAGAGATAAAACCTCCCTCTTAAATTCTGATGTAATGGACTTATTTATTTTAAAGTTTTCAATAAATATCGTTTCTAAGTCTTTCCTGAAATTACTTTAAGTTTACTCTAAAAGCAATTTAGTAAGCACAAATACAAGACAAAAACATATTGGTACATTCTAGAGAAAAGATCCTGTAACAAGGTTCACAGTTAAACATTTATGCTAATCTCATCCTTAAAGAGGATATTTCTTCATTTAGAAATTTCAATTTTATCAAAATATTATTATTCTTTATGTAATTTAATGGATACAAATGATTGTATCTATGTTAAAATATAATAAGGGATCCATATGCTTATGTAGTTCATCGAATATTAAGGTTTATAATGATATAAAAAGCAGAGTTAAGGATTTTATTCTAGTTTCGAGAATTATATTATAACATAATTATAAATGAATTAAAAAGAACAAATTAACCCATTCAAAGCTTATGGAACAAAGGAAGTTTGGGAAAAAATAAATGAATCTGGGAAAAACAAGGAAGTAACTATAGGCTTTTAATAGTTAGTATGTGAGATTTCCAGGAATTGGCATTGAACAAACTCCATTCTATTAAATGTAAAAATAACACGCAGAAAAAAACCAAAGCAAGAAATAGGACTTCTTAAGCAAGTTAAATAAATTTGAATATTTTCCTTCAGGAAATCAAAAGAAGTTAGACATACAAGGAATGGTATAGTTACATAATATAAATAAGTTTTCTCAAATTGATGATGTTAAAAAATACTAAGCAAGAATGGAGAGGATAGACCCAATTAACAAAAACTGTATTCTTTTGGATTTATTCATTTTAGTGTTGTAACATAAATTGCACAAAGCATTAGAAACAGCTTCATTTTTATGGGGTGATTAGATGAGACATGATGGGAGCTTGGGGACTTTAGATTCAATCAACAATTTATTGAATTAGTCATAAAAGAAGCTTGAATAACGAAATCAGAGTTCATAATTTATATTTACAAAGGGACATCATAAGGTAAGGCTTGGACACGAAATATGAATATTAATCAATATGTGTTCTTATCTGCTTTGGTACCAACTAAATGATAAAGGATTATCATCACAACAATTCCAATTCCCAAAGTGTTGCATAGCAGCATAATTTCATATTCCATAGTTTAATTTATATATATAATCAATCAGAAATAAAAGTCCAATTATCTACTGCTTTTCTCTATTGGATTTGAGAATCTTCATCAAAATTCACTTGCAGAGTCTGATTGGCTTGATTCATAATGCTTGGCAGGGGAACTGGTAATTTTTTGTTCATTGCCGAATCCCAATTGATGTCCGAAAACCAAGGATGAGCCTTGACTTCTTCTGAGTCCTTCTTTGCACCAAGTCTCTTCGTAGGATTTCTCTCTAATAACTGAAAATAGATGTATTGTTACTTATGAAATAAATGAAAGAGCCTCTTTTGATAGATTATTTTAAGGAAATTTAAGTTATTTATTTTTGATATTCTCAAATAATTCTTCTCTGTTATGACTATAATACGGAGGCATTCCAAATAGCATTTCATGTGTTATGGTACCTAATTGATACCAATCAACTGAACGATTGTATAATTTTTTATTGACTACTTCTGGTGCCATATATGCAGGAGTACCACAAAAGGATTTTGTATTCTCATTTTCAATATCAGTTTTAGCTAAACCGAAATCAGTTAACATACAATGTCCTTTATTATCAATAATAATGTTTTAGGGTTTTAGATCTCTGTACATAATTTTATTTTGATGCAGTGCTTCAATGGCTAAGATGATCTCAGCAGTATACATTTTGGCAACCTGCTCTGACAACTTAGACTTTAAATCTAACAGTTTAGTTAAATCCCCCCCAGGACAAAAATCCATTACTAAAAATAACTTATGTTGGGTTTAAAAGGCATAATGTAATTTCACAATAAAAGGATGATCAATTACTGAGAGAATGGATTTCTCTGTTTAAATATAAGGCAACAATTTCTAGCTTATTTTCTCTTTTCTCAATACTTTCATTGCATATAAGCTATTTTATTCATCTTTTTTCTTAACGAGATAAACTATTCCGAAAGCACCTTTTCCTAGTTCCTTGTGATACGTAAAAGAATCCGGCCCTATATTCTGACCTCCTATTGGAACCACTGATTATCTGGCCTAATAAGTTTGCTTTTATAAAGTATTGGTTGAAACTGATTACCCCAAAAACTTCATTATTCTATTGATGCTTTTACGATAAGATGCTGAATCCTTTTAGTCTTTAGGTTCTTTAGTGCTTTTAACCAGTCTTTCTATAACATATTACTTTTCATATCCGAATTATTTGAATATTAGTTACTATTCAGTATTCGATATCAACTAAAGTGCATTGATGTTTTCTGCGTTCTTAATATAGGGATCAGCTTTATATTTAAGCAAAATTTATATTATTTCTAAAGAATTATTCTCCAAAGCAACATGAAGAGGAGTATTCATCGAAAAATCCTACCTGTCTACATTTGCTTTGTTGTATACTAACAAGGTAACTATGTCTATGAGGTTGCCTTTAACACTTATCATCAAAGGAGTACATCCGTCGCAATCTTATTCATTCAAATAGCTCCCTTTTTATATTAGATGATAAGCTATTTAGAAGTTACCAGAACTACAAGCAAAATGCAGACATGTTTGATCATTTGAATCCTTAGCATTTATATCAATAAAGTGTTAAGATTGCAATATTGATTCTACAAGAGTAAACTAACCTTATTTGCATGCTTTAATTAGCTCCAACGTTTTCAATTAAGATTCTTTCCAAAAATCCTGCCAAGCATTTTCCTTTTAGAATTAGATTTAATCATATTCAACAATCTCAGAAGTTCTAAGGTCTATTATTTCCCCTGTGTCATTATCAAACATATAGAATTACTTAGTCGAAATCTCCATAGAATCAAAGATCGCTCTAGTTTTGAATGACCTACATATTATAATAATTTACTTCGATGGCTCTAAAGTTGTAGAGTGAGAATACTAGTCATTAAATGATTGCATTAAATTTAATAATCATCATTTATCATTAAAATCAATCAAAATAAAATACTAGAGAAGGGCCTTTAACCTTCTATAATTTTCTGCTTTTATGAATATCATACATAGTTTAGTCCAAAAAAGTAAAGATAATCGTAAATTCTATAAAATAAAGAGTGCTTCATAATGAATTGAGTAAATTTCTATTTTAAGAACCTTTATAATTTGGTAGAAAATAGTATAATTAATGAAATTCATTCATTATTTTTACATTTAATGGTTGTGATTCATCCAATATATAATACTTTATTCTATTAATAAATTAAGAAAAATATGATTAAGGGACTAAATTAAGAATATTATAAATTCATTTATTATTTCATTCTTCAAATGAGCAATTTACATTACAAACCCTAAAGATGCCATTTAATTTAATTTTTTTTGTTACTTTTTTACTTTGCAAACAGAATACTCATTTTTCATTAAATTTTCTTTACAAAGAAGCTGAAGTATAAATTTCTCTTAATATCAATAAAATTAAATAATATTTTAAGAGATTCGATACCTTTTGGTTGAAATTTTCTATAACAAAGTCAACTTTCAAAAATAACTCGTCATGAATAAGAATAGGATGTTATCTAATATTTAATAAAGAAATTGATTTATTTGGAAATTTAATATTTAAAACAATCAATATTCCTTCAATTTTGATTTTTTTTTCTTTAAAATCCGCCTGAAAATCTATATTTTACACTTATTATATCATAATCAACTAGTTTTAACTCAGATAAAGTCCGTTTCCATTAACTTGAGTTATAAGTTTTATTCTTAATTATTAATTCTAGGCTAACTTATTCTCTATTAATAATTTTTTTTTCTACTTCAACAGAGATTAATATTCTAAAATATAGTTATATACATCTTCTAAGGAATCATAGGGGCAGAAATATTTTTGAAAATTTGCGATTTCTCCTACTTCTTGTTAATGTATTTTTAATATAATAGGAACTATAACTAGAATCTCATCATTATTCATAAGATCTAAATCAGCTAATGACTGCCTAGATTGACATAAATTTCCTTTAACTAAAAATGAAATTTTATATGCTTCCCTATGTGAAATATTTAATATACCTATCTTTATTTAATTATCTTAAAATAATATCCTCTATTAAACTTAATTTATCGAACCTACTAAGTTTTAATTCTAGTTTTCTAATAAAATCGCCTAAATAACTTTAAAGTAAAATTAAGATAGTAACTGGTTAAAGTTCGGAGTATGTTTATGAAAAGCGCTATCTAATTTCAATTTCACCAAAAGTTATTCCCTTTAAAATAGAACCAACTGAGTCAGTTAATTAAAGAATTTTATCCTAAGCTTTTAAATACAAATGAATTTCATTAATATCACCTGATGACTTATTGCTAGAATTACGAATTTTTTTACTCATGTTTTGCAACTTATTCAATTAATTCTAATAATTCTCCAACTTTCGTTTCTTGTTTTGCTTATAAAGTAACTACTTATCCACTTATGTAATTCTTGAACACTATTGTTTTTATTTCTTCATTCATTTTTTAATAATAATAATAATAATAATAATAATAATAATAATAATAATAATAATAATAATAATAATAATAATAATAATAATAACATTTTAAATTCACATCTTTCTTTATGACATTTATTCGTATAACCTGATGATATAACACTTTTTACTAATTGTATGTCAGGCTTTTGCTATATTAAAATATAAAACTAATGTGATCATTACAGATCTTAATGGATTTTAAGGGTTAGGATTTCTAAACTGGTTCATGGTTTTACTTATATATTTTCTTTTTTCTAAAATATATGAGATATCGTATTTATAGGGATGTGCTTTTAACTTTTGAGTTGAAAAGTTCGATAAATTATCTAATATTATTATTTGAGGATATCATAATAAAGGTTTTAATTATGAAAATTGATCATTTTTGTTAGGTAATTAATTTGATTGTTTAGGGAATTATAGAATTTTAGTAAGCATTCGAATTTATAAATAGCTTTTGTATATATTAATTGAAGATTCGGATTAGTTGAATTTTTCGAACTGTTACTTGAGCGATATATGAATTTTGTTGATTTCAGGATTACAATATCAGTTTCTTTTTATTTATTAATTCAATGTAAAGTGATAATAACATGACCCACTTTTTAGACTTAAAAAGCCCTAAATACATTAGATCTAATTCAAATAAGATAGCAAATCTAACTTATTTATAAAGACTTGAAATCTAGAGAAAGTATTTAATAACTGAACCCAGCAATTATATAAAGACATAAAATACTAATACTTTATATCCTTATCTTGTTGAAAAAGTCGAAAATTAAATCTAAAGAAATCTCTCTACTAAAAAAACAACAAAGAGGGATTCTCATCCTACAATCAAAGACTCATATTTGATTTCAAGATTTCGATTAAGATTATCTAAATCTATTGAAAAATATATGAATAAATAAGAAAATCAAACAATAATAAAAGTCTAAAGTTATTAAGAAATGGATCCATCACTATTGACTCCAAGGTAAATAATGTTATCAGCAAGAACTTAAAGTAGAAACAAAAACTATTCTGTCTTTTTTAGAAAACTGAAAAGGGTGTAAAGTGATCATGAAGATTAATGTACTACCTAAACTAATACAATTAATCATAACATCTCATCAAACAGACCTTTTTCATAATACTATTCTAGACAATCAAATTATATAAAATGAGCTTATGATTATTATTTTTATAATACCTAATTACAACATAAATTTTGTAAGAATAATAGTTAGAAAAATAAATGGCAAATTTATTATGTTTGATCTCCAAACATGAAATAATTAAACAACTTTATTTAATTTAATAAAATGAGAATTCTACAAACTTTATGGTCTAAAAAGGCCATTAATGATCTTAAAGATCGAGGTTTTAAGTTAATCAAAATATGGTAAACTTTGAATAACATCTTAGTTGTGATAAAATATAATAGAATATTTATAATTTTTAGAATTCTAAATTTAAATAATTTTAGGATAATTATAAGACTGTTGTCTTGAAAACAAACTTCTTATGCTTCTTTTCCTTCATCATTTAGAAATATTCAAACATACCTAAGACTACTATAGTTTGATTATTTGATCATAGATCCATTCTCACATCCAAAAATTATTCTATTAAGTTTATTATATTTTACTTTATTGACTTAATTATTAACGAATTTAATATTTTTATTTGATAATCTAGATATGAATATCAATAATCAAAGACGAAGCCCAGTGCAGCCTTAATCATAGCTATTGATGAATATATTCAAAGAGATAAAAAATGAATAGATTGATTTTAGTTTAATCCCAATACATCACATAGTGAATTAATATGAAAAGAAATTCTAATTAGCTAAATCAAAGTCAATTCAAAGAAAAGGTGTTTTGCCACAACTAAAATTATCTATATTGCATTTTAAAGATCAAATCCAAAAGCAAGTTCAATAATTACTTTCAATAATTGATAATATTCTCATAAAAGAAGCAAATTCGTCATAATAATATTCAGAGTTAAATGATTAAATTAATAAATTCTACTTATTAGATTATGAACCTTTATTGAAATAACTTAAAGAATTTGCCAATGTTTAGAAGGATGGCCTCCTTTAAATAAAAAAATTTGTTAAAAAGTTTGAAGGAGATTGTATAAATTATAAAATTGTGGAATCTTTGGAATAAAATAAATTATCAAATGTGCTACTCTTCAATCATTAAAATGACGTTTTTTTCTAAGGGATTGGAGAGAATGTAAAAATTTGGTAATTTAAAAATGGGCAACTCTATAATAGCTAACTATTGTATGGTCACAATCAATAAATTTATTGCTTAGCTTGTAGCAAAAATAATAACATGCTTGTTTCAGGAAGTGCTGATAAATCAATTCGAATTTGGGAGGAGATAAGTCATAAGAATTGGTAAACAACTTAAATACTAAAAGGACATACTGGATATATATATAGTATAATTATCAACAAATCAGATGACTAAATTCTGTCCAGCAGCAGTGATAACTCAATACTTGTTTGGGGGAAGAAGCAAAATATATGGGAGTGCATCTAAAATATAGATGTTCATCAAAATTCTGTTTATTAATTGAGTTTCAACTAATCATATACTCAGTTTTCTTCATGCAGTTACGATAGAAATTTAATAATATGGAGTCTAAATCAGGAATAAGAATGGAAAAAATAACAAATCATTAAGCATTAATCACAAAGCTTTAGAGCTTGTTTTATCTAGGACAATTAAATAGTTCTTTAATAAAACTCACATAGATACATAGAAATTTACACAAGGAACCAAGCAAATATTTTTGTAAATACATAAAAAATAGAATTGCAGTACCTGAATGTTGATCTTTCTAGTTTTAGTCCATTGTAATTTGTAGTGAATAAATAGATATTACTACTTAAACACAATAACAAGACATTAATACTTAGAAGGAAGTAGAATTGGAAATTCTAAATTGAAGAAGAAATTGATGAGGAGGGGGTAGGAACTTTAACAAATGATGGTAAATATCTTTTGTTAATCAATAACAAGCTGCGATCATTACAAATCTATGAATAATAATTACAATGACGATTTATTTTTAATTTTAATTCATTTACAAAATTAAGTATTTTTAAATTTCATGAATATTATATTTTTTAAGATATACAACAAAAATACTAGCTGTATTTTCAAATCCTAATTCTTATTTTAATTTTACTAATATTATTATACAAATATTAATTAATAATTTATTTACTTTAATGCTCACTGAAAGCCAGAGTTAATCATCTATTCACTGTTTTGTTGATGGTAAGGATTATAAAATAAATTAAGGATTTAAGAGTCAATAGATAAACCTCTTGTAAGATAATTGTTAAACTTCGGAGTTATTTCTAAAATAAGGTTAGGAATGATTTGATAATATTAAAGCCAAAATATTGCACTCTCTAGGAAGAAATGAAGAAGCTTTGTTAAATTTGAGTAAGGCCATAGAACTTGATTAAAAAATGATAGATGCTTATTTTACCAGAGGTACAATAGATTAATATCTTTAGGGAATATCTACAGATTACTTAATCAAACTTAATTAGCTTTATAAGATTATAAGAAATGTGTGTCAGAAGGAACTAATAATCATCAGGTCTATTATAATTTAGGTAACGACTTAATTAAACTCAGGTTTACTTTTAGCTGAAAATAACAGGAAGGAAGAAGCTCTTTAATATTTTGATTAATCACTTAAATATTCAACAACTTTGGAAACATTAATTAACAAAGGAATTTTATGCATCTAACTCAATCTTTTTGAACAATCACTCGAAACTTTTGAAAGGGCCTTGGATATTGATCTTAAATGCCATATAGTTTATTTTAGCAAAGGTATATGTAGAAACTACACAATTAGGTTATGCCTTGTATAAGCTCGATAGATTGAAAGAATCTCTGGAATGTTATAATTATGCAATCAAACTCAATAATTACTTGATTAACGGTTATAATAACAGAGGTAAATTTAACCATCATTTTTAAAGCCGTTGTTCTTTGTAAACTAGGTTAAGAGAAGGAGGCTATTGAGAGTTTGAAAATAGGTTTAAAATTCTCATCTGAAGATCCAATATTAAATTTAAATTTGTTTAAATTGTACAGAATCTAAAAATAAATAGAGGAATCTAATATAATCAAAAATAAACTAATTGGGATTGAGCCAATGTGGTAAGAAATTGAAAATTTAGAATTAATTGAATCTGTACTTGAAACCACAAAAAATGAGATCAATCTGTTATAAACTAATAATTTAGATTAATCTCTAAGACTATTAAATAATTATTTTGAGAGAGTTCAAAATGCTTATAAGAATTTGTGGAATTATGATTTAGAACTTGAAAAAATTCAGCCTCAATTTAATTAATAAGATACATTTTCAATCTCTTAAATACTTGAATAATCTTTGAATACAGAAGAAACAATTATAAAGCATAAGCTACTTTACATGCAAGACAGAATTTATTTCTAATCATTATATTGGAGATTACTAAATTACCTTAGAATCATTTAATTAGCTCAAACTGAAGAAAGTAACTAAAAGCTAAAGGAAATTGTTGATTAAATTAATAATTCTAATTAAATGCTACTCCCCCCAGAAAATGATAGAATGAATTTCAACAATTAATCGATGATTTAGAGCTATATTCTTACTAGTTCATATAATAAAGATATTAAAAATAATGAAAGTTAAACTTAGAAAATTTCCAATAATTCAGCAGTTTACTAAAGAACAAGAAGTGCTTCCAGAAGAACAACTAAAAAACCTATTATTGATAAATCAAAATCATAACCTTCTTAAATGAAAATAAAAGGAGAAAGAAATTCTATGTCAACCAATTAAATCATTCCAGCTAGAATATATCCTTAATAGCGAACATCATATTAATAAAAGGAGAAGAATTACATTGAGTTTAAGCCTATTTTAATATCATTAGAAATTGTTAAATTAATTAATGAGAGTTTAGGAGTTAAATAATTTTCAGATTTATAGATTAGAAACATAATAAAAGTAATTAGTAATAAAGTAAAAAATCCTAAGGAACTTGAAGTTGAAATCTAATATGCTGCTTATGAATTATCAAATAGAAAATTAGAATAGAAATAAATTAGCAGTTAAATATAATAGATTTAAAGAAAAGAATATGAATTAAATAGGCTTGATTATATTGATTTAAGGTAATGGTAACAAGGGATTGATGATACTATTTAGATTCTGCACTATTTTAAAGACAATTACAGAACTTTAATAGAACCACTATAACAGGCACTTAGATTCTAAATCTAAGCCAGTTCAACTTATGTTAGAAAGTCAAATGTTAAAAATGCAGAATAGAAAGTAATTCAAGTTGAGAATAGTTGCACATGCTTAATTTTTTGATTTTAATGAAAAGAGATAATATAAAATAAATAATGAAAATAAAAAAATCAAAATATAATTTAAAATTGATAGAAGAATATATTCTGTTTAACAATTCATATCCAATCTTAAATATCTTCTTTTAAAGAATCATATTATAATAGTGAAGCTTAAAATAAATATCATCCATATCAATAAAATTTAGAAAGTATTATTTAATATATTATTTCCAATATATCAATATACATTAAGATTATCTAATTAATTATAAGATTATGTATTTTTCCATTATCATTCTGCTATATTTGATTAAATAAATAAAGAATGAATTAAGAGTGTTATTTTACAATTGAATTTGAATTTTTTCGAAATATACAATACTATATTAGCTTAAATTTATCAATGAATTAGTATACTACCAATTTTATCCAAATTATAATTGCTTTTATAGTTAAATAATAAAATTTCAATAATGGATTAAGACTCAGATAATTCAGAAATCTACATTATAGTGTTTGTAATTATTTTACTAGTCTTCCTGGGTATTGCTTTATTCATTTATATTCGTAAATAACAATAAAACAGAAATAAAAAACTTGAAGAGGAAATTAATAAATTGCAACAATATGTTAATTCTTGTGATCGTAAACAAGAAAGTCGAACAGATAATGTTAATACTTAGCCATAAATTTTAAGCTAAACCAATTCTTTCACAAAAACTAATCGGATGTATCAATAGGAACAACCAGATTAAAACAAATAAACTGGTAAGATGTTTCTTGATCTTGAAAAATCTGAAAGAGAGATTATTAATTAACAGTCTCCTCATTCTCCAAAATCCCCTCCAGATGAAGAAGAAAAAAAACAAACAATTGAGAGTGGAAGAAAAAAAGTGGTTGGAATTAAAAAAAAAAACCTTTAAATAGAAATCCCTTAAGATTGAATCTATAATTAATACGTATATTGTCCTCATCCAAAAAATTCAATTTAACTTAAATATGTTTTGAGCAATTTTTATTATTATTCTGTAAATTCATGAAGCTGATTACTAATATATATCCTTGATATTCCTCTAAGTTACTCTTTAAATTAATTTATCTATCTTATTAAATCATCAGATAAAATTTAACTATATCCAAAAGAAATTCCGAACTCTGTCAAACTTTTATTGCTGACAATTTTTAAAATTAATTATAAAGTTTATTCATTTGCATTTGAACCAATTAAATTGATTTTAAACTTTTCTAATCTTGGTAAATACTAGATTGCATTAATTATCTCTTCTAAATTTTATGCCTTTAGAGGAGATTTAATGGCGTTAATTTACAAGCTACTTAAAGACACAAATTTTGGAAAAATACTTCCTATACCTCCCCAATTATTTTATAATCTAGTTGTATTACTTATAAAATTTACAATTCTAATCGAAGTTTTGGAATGTAGGTAGATATTCCTTTTAGATCATCTATTCCCTTTACTTTTAAATATTTTTAGGAATCCATAATTTTTGATTATTCTTTAAACTCTTAATTGTAGATATCATTTACAATTTAATGGAGACATTCTACTATTTAACTTCCTTTAAGTTCCCATAGATATTCTTTTTCATGTTAAGACTTTAGTTTTTATAGTTAAATGAATTCCTTTATTAATTCTTTTTCTCCTTCGAAATCAGCTTAAAATAAATTTTTCATTATCTTAGTATCATGCTCAAAATTCTCTTGCTATAAATACGTTTCTATTTCCTGAAAATTTAAATATTCTATTACTAATTATAAAGTTAAAATGAGTTCATTAAATTTTGGTTATAAATTTCCTAGACTTAATAAGATAGATTGGGCATCTTTAAATCTCTATGAATTTTAATACTCTATACCTTCTCTTTCTAGATTTGAACTTTTTCGATTGTATTCTACATTATCCACAGAAACTCATCATATTTCTTAATATAAGCTTTGCAATTTTTATGGTTCTAAAGTAAACAATCAATACAAATCAATCCATTGTCTTAACATTGCGGGTCAGAACACACTAGTACAAGTTTTTAGTTATGAATTTAACATAAATGAGGTTTATTTATGATAAACACATCTTTGTTTTTTGAATTCATTGAATTAATAAATTTGAAATAATAATTAAATTCTTACTTTTTTTGTTTATTATTTTCTTATAAAATTAGGTGAGTACAAATATTTATACTTGTTTAATTGTAAGAGAAAAACAAGGTTAGAAGAACTTAATTTAATTAAAAAATAAAATTAGTATAAAATAAACGAGTTTTAAAGATCTTATTATTCTTAAGTCAATTATTAATTATAATTTTTAACTCAATTATTTTCAATTTTCCTAAAAGGTATATCAAGTTTAGAGTAAGATTTGAATTTCCATTTATTTTGATTAATGCTAAAAAATATAACTTCTTTGAGCCTTTAAATAACTAAATTTTAATTGAACATGTCTTCAAATAGTTTTGGATAATTTAGAACTAAGGTATATTCTATATAATCTTATTCCTTATTTAATTCGATTATTGGAAGCTCTAGATGACTTCTGTTTTAAGAGATTACCATTATCAAAATAGTTTACAGCCAGAATACTGAAAATAAATTTTTATACCCTTATATTTTAAATTTTTTTAAACATTATACTTTTACTCCTCCTGATAAATTGAGAATTTTCTATAGTTGATTGCATGGAGAAAAGGTTTGAACAGTATAATCCTTAAGAAATAATGCAGATAAATAATGATAATTTAGCTGAATTATTTTAAATTTTGAATCTCCTTTCAAAATAAGTTTAAAAAGATGATTTGAATAACTTGTAAAATATTTTTTCATGAAAGAGGCTTATAATTCTTTAGATATATTATGGCTATTTTTAGTATCATTTAGAATGATTAAAAAGTTTGGATAATCACTGAAAATTTCACAATAATTCATACGTATTGAATATTTTTTCTTATTTTTGCCTAATATTTCTCTATCATAGATGTTCTTTTGATAACTTTTTAATCGATTTAGTATGAAGGCCTCTATAGATTGATTGTTAAATTAAAATTCCCTTAAAAAATGTCTCAAATTACATCCTTGACAAAAGTCTTCATTATAATTAAAAATCTATGATTATTTATGAATCTATTTTATTTCAAATTACGAATTATTATATCGAAAATAAAAGTAGGGCTTGTCTACAATTTATGGTAAAAGTTAATCTAAATTTTAAAATATAATTACCCCAACCATGATCCTTTAATGTGAGTAAGAATTGAGATCTTAGTGTTTTATCAAATTGATATTAAACAATCCCTAGCCATAATGAGACTAATAAAGTCAGAGATATTGAAAACCAATCAAATTGTTAGTATACTTTTTATATTCCTAATCTAAAACAAGCCATGATTGAAATTTATGGTAAAGAGTATATGAAATCAGAACCAATTAGCAACATTAGTTGTGTTGCCATAATATTTGCGCCAAAGATGTACATTTAATGAGAAGTTGCACTTTCATCCAAATTTATTTATACAAGGCAAAAAAGCAAATTTAATATATTTAATCCTTCTAGAATGTACTTTGGGTATTATCTAACAGCGCATACAGTAATCAAAGCAACAGATGATTAAGCTAAATCTAATGGTAAACTATCATTGTCATTTCCTATAATTTTTAATATTGCTGAAATTGTATTCATAATTATAAATCCAGAAGAAACCCCATATAGAATTTATTTCCTCATAACAAGTCTTGTTGATTGATACTGTACTTCTAATAATTGCTAACTAAACCTGAGAGTGAATTTATTCATTATATTATTTGAAATATAAATTAATTGAAAGTGGATGTAAGTATTATTAAATTAGATTAAACTATATATCAGGAATTTATTAAAACGAACTTTTTTTGATAAATTATGGATACCAAAGCAAAATGTTAAATTTTTCTTTGAGATCTTCCTTAGGGTAAATTGAAATAATATTAAAAAATAGTAAAATCATTAGTAATAAAAAGAGTTACTGATTTATAAATTTGATGTAATAAATAAATCATTTTATCATTAATTAGATCTTTATTAAATCCATTCTGTAATTTTTGGAATAAGTTCAAGTATTTCTTCCTCTTGAACACAGTTATGCCACATCTAATCACAGTGTATAATTTATTTATCTAAAGAGGGACTTTATTTCATTAATTCTTAGCCAACATTTGGGTCTACTACTTTATCCATTCCTGCAGTTATCACTAAGAAGGGCTTCTTATAAGAAGAGAATGTTTGGGGAAGAGATCTCATAGTAGATACCAATGTTCTTCCTGTTCCAGGCAGTACGGCCACTAAAGTACAATATGGATCTTTCAGATTATCCTCTTAAATTTGAGGATTTCTTGATCCAGGTTACCTTACTGGTGGAAAAGGATTCCATGTAGGACAACAAGCTCCAAATATCAGACCTAAGGACTTCATAAATGATTAATTATATCTATTATCCATAATAGCTGGAGTTATTAATATTGTGCCTTCGCATTAATTGAACTATCCCATTAAATATGAAGCCATTCCTCCCATTGATTGTCCCAAAGTAAATAGTGATAAATCAGGATAAAGATTACGTATTTTTTAAATAAATTGAATGCAATCATTTTCTAGTTACTCTCTAGACTCAAGCCAACCTCTAACTCCTTAGCTTTTACCAAATCCTCTAAAATCAAATCCTACTGCAACACTATTGGCTTATTTACTTACAGCCTAAGCTATATGAGCATATAAACCAAGATGCTCATTCAAACCATGAAAAAACACAGTAATTGATTTTGGTTACTGCAAGGTTGTGTTACATCTGTAAGTTGCTAAATTGATTCCTTATCCTTTTTGCGTAACTTAAAAATTGATAAAATTTTCTTCATCCCATTTGTGATTACCAACTGGATTGGGCTTCCGATATTTTTCTTCTGGAACTGCATTTTATATCATTTAGTTTCTCCTATTTGGATCTGATTAATTACTCATAAATAGAGTATGAAATTTAATTTTATTAAAATAACATTAACAATTGAAACTTATTTATTATTTATTTTATAATAATCATCAGAAAAAAAAATTCATTGTTTTTCTAGAATTTATTAGAATCATTAAATATTTGTAAAAGAATAATAATAAGATTATGAATTAATAAGATTTTCAACTTCTTGAAGAGAAAAAAAACAATTAAGTTTATGTTTTAGATCAAATTGAAAAGGAAAGATTAAACTTTTTATGGGGGCTCTGTCATAAAGGCAGCTTAACAATTAATAATGCTCTGCAGATAATGGAGGAGGAAAAGGGCAAAGAAGAAACTTGGGTTGATTAATAGATTTAAGTAAAAACTTAAAAATTGAAAAATTTAAGAGTGAAGTTTGAAGACTTTTCCAAAGTGAACTAGTACGATGCTACATCAGATATTTAAAATATTGATCTTTCCATTAAAAATATAGAAGACGAACTTTAAAATAATAGAAAATGGAAATTTGATTAAAATAACAAGTTAACATTATAAAGCATAGAAAAATTAAATAATTTAGTTTCTTAAAAAGATTAGCTTATTGTTCAAAGAAATTTAGAATAATATAAGGACACCTGTGAAAATTAAAATTATCTTAATTATCTTCTAAAATATCAATATCTAAATAAGAACATTTGGTAAAAGTATAAATTTTACAAAACAATACAAGTTTTGAAACGAATTAAATAAGTATATGCATCAGGCTTCAACCATAATGGTAATATATTAGTGACAGCATTATCTGATGGCTTGTATTTTTGGAAATTTTAAGAAAACAATTATACATTTTTATATAACCTGTGCACAGGTACGCTCTAAATCAGAATGTTATTTAGTAAATTTTAAGATCTATTTATTACTCATGACCTTGTAGGTTAATTCGGAATAGTTAAGATGATAAATGGAAAATGGCAATTGTAATAACTAATACAAGGACATTAAGATTAGATTTGCTCGGTTCTGCTATAATAAAATGATAATTAGATTATAACAGCGAGTTAAAAAAATGGAATCAAATTTTGGTATGTAGATGCTTTCAATAACTGGAGTTGTTAATATAACTTTTAGTTTAATAGCATTAATTTATCATATTTTACTGGAAACAATATAAATTATTTAGTTTCTGGCACTTTTGATGGAAATATCTCAATATGGTAATACTAGGATATCAATATTGAAAAAATAATTATTAAGAAATTTTAAAGAGTTCTAAGTGCTCATCAAAGGACTATTAATAATATCACATTCATCAACTAATGGAAGTTTTCAAGTTTAAGTTATTTAAGTGAAATTAAAATATGGGAATAATCTCAATCAAATTATTTGTTTTATTAAAAGTAAGTAATTGAATTTGATGGTCTAAACTATTGGAGTGTTTTCACTTCAAAATTAACTTACATTCATAATTCAAATGTATTATTTTGCTGTACAGGTAATCAAATTAAAATCTTCAAATTAAATGGGGATGGAAAGTTTAACCTAATCACAGAGATTATAAAAGAAAAAGAAATTTATGCATTTAGTGTGACTCAAGATGGAATGCGAATAACATACTCAAATCCAATTTCTTAAAAATTAATTATTAAATAAGCAATTGAAATATAATGATAATATTGAAAAGAATAAAATATAATTAATAACATATAATCGTTTTTTTAACTTAAATTAATCATCACATATTATCAGAATGCTTTATTAGATCTATAATTTATTTAAATTCACTATTGGGATCAGCTAATAATTTTTAAGGATGGTCAAATTCAGTAATTTATCCATCATTTAAAACCATAATTCTATCTGAATTCATGATTGTAGCTACTTTATGAGCAATTGAAATCATAGTAACATTCTAAAAATATTTTTAAAATAACTAAAAAAATAATAAATAAAATGAATTACTTGTTTAACATGTTCTTCCGTTTCTGAATCTATATTAGAAGTAGCTTCATCAACTAAAACAATATTTTTATTTTCTAATATGCATCTAACAATGTTTAATAATTGTTTTTCACCCAAAGAAAGATTACTACCTTATAATGCAATTTCACTATATAATCCTTATTGCTTAAAACTCTACATCTCTAATAGTCCGCATTATTAAACTATTTCTTAGATATGTGACTCTTCAAATTTATTTAAAGGATCTAAATTTTATTTTAAATTTCCCATAAAAATTAATGGATCTTATGGAATTATTCCAAACTTTTATCTTTATTCTTTTATTGAATATTGATCAATTTTTTTTTTTTCAATTTCAATTGAACCTTCTATCTATTCTAAAATAGCAGTCAAAGCCAAAATTATAGAGCTTTTGCCTGATCCAGTTTTCCCAACGACTCCGATCTAAACTTATTAAATTTGTATACTTTTTCTTTATGTTTTAATTTAAAGGATAATTGTTGTAAAACACTTTTTGAGAAAGGTCTATATTGAAAAGTACAATTTTCAAGCTTTAAAACTGTGTTTTCACTTTCTTTTTATTCTAAACCCTCGTCTTATTCAGATATTCGAGGAAGGAATCTTTCATCCAATTCGACATTACTTATTTTTAAATATTAAGTACTTAGCTAAGTGTAGACATCTCTCAAAGCTTATTAGATACATTTATATATTGCCGTAGGATATTGACGCATTCAGTACTAAAAGTGAAAGCTCTTACATTTTATTTAAAACTAGAAAGGTTTTATCGCTATTTTTCCCTGGAAAAAAAAACTAAATTAAAAACAAATAATTTACACATATGATAAATAAAAAAGCTTAAAATATGTTTGTAGATGATCCTGCCAAGGATTAATACCAATATTGAATCCCATCTAAGTTAATTTAATTACCCAAGTCGGCATCGACATTTATTTACTATTAAACAACTATTTTTTCTATTGGCAGGCAAGTTCTTGCGTATGTTATACCTCTTACAATTTATTAGAAGAAGGAAAATATTGGGCTTTTTGAAACTGCTTCAATTCTTGTTATCTCTCTTAAACATCTATAGTATATTATTGTTAAATAAATTAAGCCGGAGAAAAAAATAAGCAGCAAAGGTAAAGCAGCAACATTTAAATATATGAAGCTTTCTACTAATGGAATTAATAGATTTATTATTTAAATACTAAAATTTTAGACTTCATTAGGAAACTCTAAGTCGATATTGTAAATATCTTTGCTTAATCTATTCATTAGCCTTCCTATAAGTATGGTATTATAAAATTTTGTATAAGATGCATTAAGTAATCGATTGATAATGGAACCATGAATTTTTCTTGAGGTAGATAAACCCATCAATAAATAATAAGCATTAATTAATACAACTGCTAGACTTACAGGTAATTAAGTAATTGGATAATATATTTAGGCAATTTTTTTATACTCTTCATTTGATACGTTTTATTAGGCTAACTTATCATTACCATAAAGTTAAAAGCCTAAAACTATTGCGAAATACACCAAAGTACATAGAGGTGCAAAATATTTGCCAATATAAACAAAAACTTATTTGTAAACTGTGAGGGAAATATTTCCTTATTCTTAATCTTCTTTTTATATTAAACTCTAACTTGCCTCTTAATTATCAATAAATTCAGGTTTCACTAATTTCTATCCATTTTAATTTTCCCCCATTTCATTTTACTACGTTTGGTGATTTCCATTTGAACTAATATTTTGAGGAATTTTGCTTTATTTAACAATTCTTCCATTCTCAATAAAATACACCATATCACAATCCTATAAATTAGATACAGAATTAGTAAATAGGATTCTGGTTTTATTTTTCAGATATCCATAAAAACATTATTAATGTATTTAATATTTAACTTTAATGTCTAAAGCACTTGTAGGATCATCTAATAAATAGATATCTGCATTATTATAAATGGCTCTAGCTAAATTAATTCTTTTTTATTATCCTCCAGATAAATTGTCACCTTTTTCTCCTAAAATAGTATCATCTCCATTTTTAAATGATGCAATATCTCTTTCTAATCCACAAATCTTAAGTACTTATTTATATCTAAGAGCATCAAAAGAATTCATGAAAGTGATATTCTTTTTGATACTTCCACTAATAATCCAAGGTTCTTAAGTTGCTACACTAACAGTTCCATTGACTATAATATTACCTGATTATTTATCAGTTTCTCCTAAAATAGATCTCAAAATTGTAGATTTCCCTGAAGCAGAACTAATTAATTTATAAATTAAATTAAATACTTTCCAACAAATGCAACAAATTATCCTTTTTTTATTTCTACATCTATATCTATATTAAAGACATTATTATCATTTATTTTTTCATTTTCCTCTTTGATTTCTATAACATCTTAATTCATTTAATCGTTTGATTTCCAACTATAAACACCTTTATTTATTTTTATTGCAAAATTACTATCACTATCACTTTCACTCAATCCTTCTATAACATTACATTCCTTCTATTCAAAATAATTATTTAATCTTGCCATTGAGTTTCTTGATACTTAGAAGCTTTTATATTAATAGGGTAAATTAGATAAAATATTGGAAATGTTGGAGTAATTTGACATCATGATATTAATAATATCGAAGTCAATTGGGTTTGTTAAAAAGAATACCAATTCCCATGTTAAGATAGCAACTAAACTTTGAATAAGGGGTAGAAATATCATCATCAAAACTTCATTTTTCAATTGCTGCAATTCTTTTTCACGATAAATTCTTATCTATAATTTTTATAATTAATACTCTTTATTCAAAAAATTCTTCTAACGTATTCAGTTTTATTTATTTTGCATAACTGAGGGCTTCATCAACAGCTTTCATTCTATTATCTTTGGCTACCATATATCTTTTTTAGAGTATTCCATAAAAAATTCCAAATAATATTCCTATAACTGCTTGTAAAACTGAACCAATTGCTGGAATAAGCGCTTAGTCTTTTAATGTAATAAAGACAACTATGAAAGCAATAAATAGTTATAGAGGCACTGTAAATAAAATAATAGCATAATAAAAATAATTCGAAGCCTAATGTATATCAACTTGCATCATATTAATAAGTTCTCCTGTTGAATAATGTTATGATCTCTATATAGGAAATTTTAAAGTCTTTAATAGGATTTCCTAAGATAAAGCTCCTTGCAATTTAATACTCAGTAAACATATATAAAAGGATTAATAAGGTTTAAGTAATGAAAGAAATAACTTATAAATTAGTTAAATAGTAACAAAAAGCAACATACTTGCTGCTGAAGGCTTTTGATCCAAGTTATAAGAAAAAAATTATATGGAATGTTTGGTTATGAATGGCTAACAGGAAGAAAGAAGAGCAATTAATAAATATAGAATTGTGCAGAATAAAATCAACCCTAAAATCAATACAATATGTTATTACCTTTGAAAGAGTACAACAATTGATGCCACAAGCATTATTATTTATCTACCGAGGAGAATTTTTCATACGATGTCCCCATATTGCAGTCTTGATCGATGATTGTCATATCTGATTGCGTGAGCGGCTTCTTTCTACCTATCTAGAGTTAATAATTCAAAATAGTTAAGTACTGCTAATAATCGATATATCCAACCAAAAAAAAATATGTTACAACAATTTTTTTGATTGAATTCAATTTATTGGTCGACATCCAATAATTAAACCTGATCTCTCAAGTTCATAAAATTTATCATAAATAATTAATATTGATTCAGTTACTTAATTGCCTGTATTTATAGCAAAAAAACTAAAAATTATCACAAAATAAATTATTCATAGTATTTAAAAATTATAACCATTTATAATAATAATCCTCTGCTTTAATAAACCAAAAATGTCTATTTTTACTTGAAATTAAAATTTGGAAAAATATGAATTGAAAAAAATAAACTTTGCAAAAAACTAACTACCTTGTTTTATTTGACATTATTTTACTCAAATTAATAATTAGAATACTTTAAAAGTAATAGCAAAATAAGAATTAATAGTTTACTAGTGTAGTTTCAATAATGAAAAACAGCAAAATTCTATGATTTTATTTGACCAGATATATTAATGCCTATAAGTCATTTTTGAGTGAGAAAAATGCATTCAACTTAACAAAAATAGGGTTTCCTATAATTATTTTGTAAATATGATGACTCATATTTTTAATTATATTAATTCATATATTTCTTTTTTATTTATAAAAATTATTAAAAATTCTCTTTTAATGTTTTAAAAAAAAGTTAAAAAGTTAATTGCTTCCTTATGAAATATTTATTTGTGAAAAACCTATTTAAATTTAAATTTATATATGATCAATCACAGTGCTTCAGAATGCTTTATTAGATCTATAATTTATTTAAATTCACTATTGGGATCAGCTAATAATTTTTAAGGATTATCAAATTCAGTAATTTATCCATCATTTAAAACCATAATTCTGTCTGAATTCATGATTGTAGTTACTTTATGAGCAATTGAAATCATAGCTACATTCTAAAAATATTTTTAAAATAACTAAAAAAATAATAAATAAAATGCAATTACTTGTTTAACATGTTCTTCCGTTTCTGAATCTATATTAGAAGTAGCTTCATCAACTAAAACAATATTTTTATTTTCTAATATGCATCTAACAATGTTTAATAATTGTTTTTCACCCAAAGAAAGATTACTACCTTATAATGCAATTTCACTATATAATCCTTATTGCTTAAAACTCTACATCTCTAATAGTCCACATTATTTAGCTATTTCTTAGATATGTGACTCTTCAAATTTATTTAAAGGATCTAAATTTTATTTTAAATTTCCCATAAAAATTAGTGGATCTTATGGAATTATTCCAAACTTTTATCTTAATTCATTAATGGAATATAAATTAATATTTTTCGATTCTATTTCTACTGAACCTTCTGTTTGTTCTAGGATTGAAGTTAAGGCCAAGATAATAGAGCTCTTACCAGCTCCTGTTCTTCCGACAACTCCAATCTTAAAATTTATAAAATTTAATACTTTTTCTTTTCTGTGTAAGTCTATTGTTAATTATTATAAAACACACTTTGAATTTGGTCTATATTGGAAAGTACAATTTTCAAGTTATAAAATAACATTATTGTCTTCTTTATTATTATTGGGTTTTTTCACTTCAGAAATATCCATTTCATTCCCACTAGGAGTCACTAATGATATATTTCTTTCTTCTTATTCAATTTTACTTCATTTATAAAAAAAATTACTTTGCTAAATGCAAGCATCTCTCAAAACTTATAAGGTACATTTATATATTTCCATAAGAGATAGAGGAGTTTAAAAGTAACTATGATACTGTCTGCATCTAATTTAATACCAATATTGTCATTTGTTAAGTTTTTCCTGGAAATATAAACTAAGTTGATATAAATATGTACACAAATGATAAAGAGCAAAGCTTAGAAACAATTTGTAATCGATCCTGCCAGTGACTAGTACCAATATTGAAATCCATATAGATTTATCTAATTACCCAGATCTAAATCTACATTTCTTTACTACTAAATGACTACTTTTTCTAATGGCAAACAAGTTCTGACATAAGTTATTCCTCTGACAATTTATTAGAAAAAAGAAAAGACTGGACTCTTTGAAACAGCCTCAATTCTTGTTATTTCTCTTAAACATCTATAGTATATGACTGTTAAATAAATCAAAATAATAAAAAAGATTATTAATAATGGCAAGGCAACAATATTTAAGTATAGGAAACAAGCAAATAATGGAAGCAACAAAGTTGTTATTTGAATGGTTAAATTTTGAATTTCATTTGGAAATAATAAATCTATGTTGTAAATATCTTTGCTCAATCTGTTCATTAATCTTCCAATAAGAATTGTATTGTAAAACTTCGTATAAGAGGCATTTACTAAACTATAAATTACGGAATTGTGAATTTTTCTTGAAGTTGATAAACCCATAATTAAATAGTATGTGCTTAACAATACTATAGCTATAATCACAGGTGATTATATCAGAGGATAATAAATCAATCCTAAGTGTCGGAACTCTTAATCTGTAATTCCTTCTTAGGCCATAAATTTATTTCCGACTAATTAGCAACCTAATACAGTAACAAAGTAAATGATATTGCACATAGGAGCCACGTATTTGCCCATGTAGTCAAAAACCTATTTTACAACAGAACTTGATATATCACCTTTTTCTTAATCTTCTTTTTGAATCAAACTTTATCTAACATCTTAATTTTCAGGGTTCTCTTATTTATAGTGTTTATCCTCAAATTAAAAGTCAACTATTTCTTTTTAAGAAAATTCTTAATTTTCACTTACACCAACTATTTAGGCAAATCTACCTTATTTAGCAATTTTTCCATTCTCGACAATATAAATCATATCACATTCCTATAAATTAGATAAGGAATTAGTAAATAGGATTCTGGTTTTATTTTTAAGATATCCTTAAATGCATTATTGATGTATTTAATATTTAACTTTAATGTCTAAAGCACTAGTAGGATCATCTAATAAATAGATATCTGCATTATTATAAATGGCTCTAGCTAAATTAATTCTTTTTTATTATCCTCCAGATAAATTATCACCTTTTTCTCCTAAAATAGTATCATCTCCATTTTTAAATGATGCAATATCTCTTTCTAATCCACAAATCTTAAGTACTTATTTATATCTAAGAGCATCAAATGAATTCATGAAAGTAATATTCTTTTTGATACTTCCACTAATAATCCAAGGTTCTTAAGTTGCTACACTAACAGTCCCATTGACTATAATATTACCTGATTATTTATCGGTTTCTCCTAAAATAGATCTCAAAATTGTAGATTTCCCTGAAGCAGAACTAATTAATTTATAAATTAAATTAAATACTTTCCAACAAATGCAACAAATTATCCCTTTTTTATTTCTACATCTATATCTATATTAAAGACATTATTATCATTTATTTTTTCGTTTTCCTCTTTGATTTCTATAACATCTTAATTCATTTAATCATTTGATTTCCAACTATAAACACCTTTATTTATTTTTATTGCAAAACTACTATTACTTTCACTTTATCTTTCTATAACATTGCATTCCTTCTATTCAAAATAATTATCTAATCTAGCCATTGAGTTCCTTGACATCTAAAAATTTTTAAATTATAAAGGCAAGTTTGATAAAATGTTCACAATACTTGAATAATTTTGCATCATAATGCTCATTGTTGCAAAATTGATGTCATCTGCAAATAAAAACACACACTCCCAAGTTAAGATTCCAACAAAACCTTATATTAATTGGATAAAAATCATCATTAAAACTTAAGTTTTCAATTGTTTTAGCTCCTTTTCTCTATAATTTTTTATCTATTATTAATTTTATTAAATATTTACTCTTTATTCAAAAAAATCTTCAAATGTATTCAATTTAACTTGCTTAGCATAAATCAATGCTTCGTCAACAGCTTTCATCCTATTATCCTTTGCAATCATGTATCTCTTTTAAACGATTCCATATAAATATCCAAATATCAACCCAATAATTGCTTAAATTATTGCTCCAACTGCAGGAACTATTGCTTGATTTCCCAACGTTATAAAGATTACTACGAAGGCACATATCATTTATAACGGAACTGTAAAAATAATGATCGCGTTATAAAAATAATTTGACGCCTAATTTATATCAACTTACATCATATTGATAAGTTCTCCAGTTGAATAGTGTTTAGAACGAGAGATGGGAAATTTTAAAGTCTTAATAAGTATCTCCTGTTACAATGCTCCTTATTATTTTACACTCAAAAGTGAAGAATAAAATAATTAATATGGTTTGATTAAAGAAAGGGTTATCATGTAAATAAGTTAAATGGCTGCAAAATATAACATGCTTTATAATGAAGGTTTATCTTCCGGCTCAGCATACATGAAATATTTTTAGGATTCTTTAGTTATAATCGGTGAACATAATTATAACCCAGAAACGATCACATAAAATAATGCACAAAATAGTATTAACCCTTAAGTTAAGATTATAAGGTACATTTAAAGGATTAGTATAAGGATCTTTTTAAATCCTATTTTCTAAATGCGGTCACAAATTTTGAATGAGAAGTTCCCATATTAGAATCTTAATCAATGATCACTAAGTCAGACTAAACTAAAGGTTTGTTCTTTCCAATCTATAAATAATTTCCTTATATAAATTTTACCCCCAATAATCGATAAACCCATGTAAAGAAAAAAACTTAAGCGCAATTTTTTTAACTGAATTCAACTTGATTTTCAATCTCTAGTAAAGATGTTTAATCTTTAGGATTAAGGATTTTTGACATATTATATATTGAATTGTTTAATTATATAGATTAAATATATATTCTAATATATGGAATATAGATGTTTTTTGTATAACACTTGGTAATATATTATTCATAAAATTTTTGCATTTTGCTCATTCTATAATTATGGTATATTTTCAATTAAAATTTCAATAATTTAGAATATAATAACGGGAGTAAGAGTGGAATTTTTCCCTTCTTTACTAATAAAATTTTTTCACCATTTATATTTTAATATTATATATATATAAAATTTGAGATTTTTATGGTTATAACAACAAATTGAATTTGTGTTATAAAATTTATTATTGATTTGATTCTAGTGAGCAATCTCATTACCTCATTTTTTTATTTAATGATATCATAAAATTAAATTAATGAAATTAATCATAACTCTTTTAATCAATCTGTTTGTACCATCATTGCAATAGTGCGGTATCTGATTTATATGAAATTTAGTTACTGTTCAACCAAATGTTACATATTACACCAGTTTGGGAGAAGTTTATAGATGGCAGGCAGATTCATTAATAAAAGGAAGCGGACTAAATTATACTTTAACATAATCAAGTTTCATGGAATACCATCCAGCCTTTGCTTAAATTGCTCCAGAAAAAGACCATTAAGGAGGTAATAACATTCTAGATAAGTTAGTATAAAGTGTTGTCTATGCATTGAGGGCTTACGACATTGCAAGTACAGGAGCATGGACAAATCACTTCGCCTATTTAGAATTGGATTCTAGTAAAAGACAATATGACATATATTTTGCAATTGGGTAATATAAATGTTAAGAATTTAGATCTGTGATAGAAATGGACTAAACTCCAAATTTTGATAAAAAGGTTTAGCTTACCAGGAGTGAATAATTAATAGATTGCTTCGACATAGAATATATTAACCCAGAATTGTGGATAGTGGACTGTGCAGAAAGAAGCTAAACAGATTAGCCAATGAAGAATTATTTGTATTTTGTGAATTAGAATGACAGTCCCGACACAGCATTTGCAAATAGATAGGAAGTTCCTAATCATCAATAGTACAAATCAATTAAAGGACGTAAGTTTTAATATCATGTATATTATAAAACAAATATGGGTGAAGAAAACGAGTTAGGAGCTCCATAACCTAAGTAGCCAATTAGAATGCTACTAAGGGGTTAATAAGCCTTTAATTCAGAAAAGGGAACTTTGACTGTTCTAGATAACGATTGTTCAATTGATTTGTTGATGAGAAATGATGATGGCATCATAAAAGACACAGGAAATGTTCTGGACAAAACAAGAATCAGTACTGACGTCAAGAAAACTGTGAATTTTACATTGATAGATTTCAAGGTCATGCCTAATGGTCAAGTGTACATTTTGGATTAAACTGAAGGAATTTATGTTTATAAAGTGACTGAGGAAGGTGATTGGAAATATGTTAAAACATTGCAATACAATGGAAAGGTTAAAGCTTATGCTTTTGATGTAAATAATAGATTGCTTGAAGATGGAAATTCTTACTTACATATAGCAATCGTATATGAATAAAATATAATGACTTATCTTAATGATAGGATGGAAAGAGGATTTAGATTGCCATTTACAGCTACTTATACAGCATAAGTTTCTCTAAGTCAATAATACGTAGTGGTAGTCAATGAGTAAATTCTGTACCTCTATAACACGGAAAAAAATTACTTGCTACACAAAGAAATGTTAATATCTTCAAACTACCTTGTTAATCCCTATGCCCCTGATGTCGTCGTTGTATCTGAAACCATATCTCGAAGATACGAATTAAGTGATGGCTATTTAGAATGCTAGAATACAAATCTGATTGAGAAAAACACACTAAAATTAGTAGCAACTGATGGGAACTCGATTTGTCAATCAATTATCAATTATTAAATTTTAACTTAGGATAATACTAAAGTGTTAGAATTAGGTCACAACCCTTTTCCATCTATGATCACTTTTCCTGCTTTACCTTTTAGTCTACAAGACTTGGCCTCAGGACCAAACCTTGATTATGTTACACCAGACGTAGATCACGTAGATGTTGAAGTTACAGTTCATTTCTTGTGGGAATTAGAAGTTAAGGAAATTAAATGGTTTGATGCTGCGAGTGTGGTCTATGCTGATGTTCTTGTTGACCCTCATCATACATCTTCTAATAAATTTTATCTGTTTTTATAACATAAAAATAAGACAGCCATTATCTGGGATTGTTCTACAGTTAATTATAATGATAATCATTGCACATGTGAAAAATAGGATGAATTCACATTGCCGATCACATTAAACAGATTCAATTCTCAATTTGACTGGTATACATTTGATTCAGAAGCCTTAAACTTTTAATTTTAAGTTAGTGATTATGAGATCGAAATCTATCAATCATTCGATAATAGTCATTATAAAATAGCAAATATAACTTACGAAGCTAAACCTGAAAATAGAATTACTTCATTTACATCCTTGAAATAAAATATCTTTATTGTTCTACAATATAAGAAAGAAATTGATGTAATTTCTGGAATAGTCCCAACTCTTTAAAAGTTCCCAATAGACGAAGATTTAATTAATTCTTATAATCTGAATTGCACATTCACTCCATTAAAAGTTTATGGGGATGTCTTTGTCAAGAGCGAATTCATATTCATAGTAACTGAGGATTGCGTAATCTTAGGGGATCAAAGGTATCATTTCACTCTTATCGATGCATTCCAATACAAACAAGGTTCTTAGATTGAATTAGCCATTGGATAAAAAACATTTTACATCATCACATCTCTAGAAGGGGAAGATTCGATAAAGGAGTATAACTATGAAAACCTGAATGACATATATTTAATGAAATCCTTACCTCTCTATAATAGATACAAATTACAGTTGCCATTGACAATTGATTTTGTCTATGAAACAGGATTCTTGTTTATTAGAGCCTTTGATAAGATCTTGAGTGAGACAGTATTTCTAATTTATGAATCTAATATTCTCTATAGAAATTCTTTGCATAAGGTTCTAAAAACCCATTTAAATATTCCAGATTCATAAGTAATCGAAACTGCTGCCTCAGGGTTTGATTAAATGTTTGTTTATTTTAATGATTTGAAGACATAACATTTAGTTGTTGTGTTAAGGGACTCACTAATGGAAATAAAGCCAACTCATCTTAGTGAATCTTACACAACAAATTTGAATGCCAGAGTAAGCATTCAGAATTCGTTATCGGATACTAAAGTGGCTGTGAGTTATCCCGTCAAATTCATCAATACATAATCAATAGTAAGACTCAATGAAACCATACTTAGTAAGAATCATTATGAATTTGATGCAGTAAACACTCTCCAATATATAAAATTAGAAAATAATGGGTGGTATTTAGGACATGTTACTAACTTTTAAATAGATTGTTTGTAATGCTAAAAAGGTGTAATAGAAATTAGGAATCCTTTTGAAGCAGCTAATTTGAGTAATGTTGAATTTGCTAGTCATAGCATCATAGATGGCTCAAAGTTTAAGGATACAGTAGTATATTTATCTTCTCCAAAATCCTTAATATTCCAAAATGACGATGACACAATCAAATTCATTTCAAAAATTGATGTCGGATAATAGTGCTCCTCAATAACAACTTACAATGAATTTATTGTAGTATCTTGCACTGATGATTAATCCTTGCAAATACTTTATGTTGCAAAATGTGATTTGTCGCAGTAAAAGTGCACTCCTATCTAATCAACTACTTCAATTTAATTGAATCTTTAACAGGTCTCAAAAATTAAATATGTTAATTCAGTGTTGTATCTTCTAGATTCCAATTAAGAAAATCCTAAAGAGTATTAAGGAAGTCTACATGCTTATTAAATGTAATTAGAAGCCCAATGGAGTCTAAAAAATGAAAAGATCTTCGATGCTCAATATTTCGGATAAAAGACTGACTCTGATTTCTACATTTCAGATTTTGACATTGCATAATTCCAATAAGGCAATACTTAATACCAAAAGATTCTACTTTAAACAACTGGATAAATTACCTATTTCATTTAAATTTATTTAGATAATGGACTGATAAAGGATAATCACAAAGACTCATTCTCTTTAACAAATACTTTAAATGAAAATTTCGCTGTCAAGTCTAATACTAAATTCTATTAAATTAGAGTGCTATCCATATCTACCTAAACCAATCTACTCAACATCACCACTCTAATAACAACTAACAATGTGGCTCAATACGGAGTAACCTTTTCCTATGACATAACAAATCCTTTGAATTAAGGATCACCTGTCAAAAGTACCATAATGATTCCTTTCATTCTTAACTAATACGGAGTTTATTAAGCACTAAACAAACTAACTGTCAGCCAAGAATATGCTTTGGTTCCTTATACAAATTACACTCATTTGCTCATAAGTGTTTACAAATTACCCTAATTAACTGCAGTTACAAGTACAAATACAACAGTGATCACTATGAATGGAGCCACCTTGGAAGCCTTGGAAAGTACTTCCAGAAAGTTTGCTCTTGTATTGTAGCAAGATCCTATTTCTAAGAGTGTAATATTTTCTTGTTATATTTAAGCCTGCCGCGTATTAAAATATTATTAAAAGTGAAAAAACTTAAAATTATGTGTTAATGAAATATCCAATCTATGATTTTGCAAGATTAGCCATTTAAAATGGAGTTTAAATAAAAAGCTAGCCAGTATATTTGAAGGCATAAAATGATTATAGTTTTGCAAATGGACTTTTAGAAATAATTAATAATTCAGCACCTCCTAAACCAGATGACGATGACAAAAGCAGGTATATATCATAATAATTATCAAAGTTCTCTACTTTGGCTTTGGATACTTTTAAGTGTGGTGGGATCCTTAGCATTAATTGGTGTAATTGGATATTTTGTTTACACAAAAATTATTAAAAGACCTATCTAGGTAACAGATAGCGCTAAGGTTTCCTTAATGCAATAATGAAAATATTAATTTTAAATTAAATTCAAGTTATCAATAGATATTAATTTAAATATTTGACTATCTTTACCCAACAAGATAAGGTGTTGGCTATATTTCTTGAATACTCATAAAATGGATTATTTAACTATCAAAGATATTGAAGAAATCAATTTTTAGAGATATAAATTTAAATTTTAATTTATTAATATTTTATATATTGATGAGAGCATTTATTAAAACTTCATACTTTAATTAACCAAAATAAACTAAACATCCAAAAAAGCCAGACCCTTAAAAAGTTAATAAAGGCTTAGAAAAGCTGGAAAATTATTATTTGAGAAATCTAGCAAGTGCATATTAACCTTTGATGATAAACATGATTGAATAAATGAAAAGAGAATTTCAGATCATAGAACTAGTATTGATTAATTTTAGTATAAGTTTAGCAAAAAAGTTAATCAGAGAAACGTAAAGGAGATTTTTTTGGCGTGGAAAATACAAAGTCAATAGCCTCAACCATATAAATTACAATTACCATACAGTCCACCAAAAAAGGATTTGAATCATAAAAGTGTAAGCAAGAAATCAGCACAATCCAAAACTCCCAGAAATGAAGTTAAGTTTGTAACACCAGGGAGAGAATCCTCAAAAAGTGTTCTTTCAACTATCACAAAAGAGGATGATTTGCATTCGAATAAAATAGCTGATAATTTTAGATTAAGACAATATTGGAATAAATTTAAGTTATTTGCTAATTTTCAAAAGCACTTGGCATTCAAATCCAAGCATTTTAGAAATTTCTGCATCATTAGAAAGTATTTTTACAGGCTATAAGCCATCTTATATTTAAGAAAATTGAGACTGCAAGGTAATTCGGTTAAATATTTTATTTAGAATATTAAAAATCAAAAAACTTCTATATTTTAAGGTTCTCCTTCTCAAAATGGTATGAATATGGGCAAAAGAAAAAGAGATGCCAATTCATTTTGTAGATATTGGAACAAAGATAAAAATTGTTGTTAATGAGGAAAGGACTCAAAGGTTTACATTTGCATGCAAAATAAAAATAATAATTATAATCTACATAAATATCCCATAATTCATAAATTTAATCGTAATAACAGAAGAAGATAAAACTTATTCCTAAGAAAAATTGAAAATACTATATATTATTTATTAAATATGATGATATACAGAATAATTACCATTCTTCAATTATTTCTTTTGACCCTCCAAGAATGCTGTATGAAATCGCTTATAATTAGAAAAATTAAAGAGTGAATACTCAATTTACGCAAGCGTTGAAGAATTATATGAATGGAACATCAGAGAAGCATTTTTTTCTGGAGAAGATTTAGTTTTTTCTTTGGGAGAAAAACCATCAAAATACTTCGAAGTCAGATAACCATTGTCCTAATTGGGGCCTTCAATAATGCATAAGACATGTTATTATAGAATTTAATAGATTTAGTTGGTGACACAATCATATCCTTAAAGCCATATGTCAATCAATTGACGGGTGCCTGGTTGAATAGTTTCGTATTTATAGAATAGGATAATACATCTGTTGATATCTTCTATTCGATAGGGTATTATGACTATTTTACAATAGACAACCAACTGAGAATAACCAAGTTCCTTAATTTGACAATTACATATCTGTGCAAAAAAAAGATGCCAATTTTAGATGTTCTGACGTTGACTTTCTTTCTTAAACTAAATTTATAGTTGATTGTAAAAGCTTAGATAAAAATTACTTCGTCGAAGTGGATACAACAGAGAAGGTAACATTTATTGAAAACACTTAAAAATTTGATGCGCCATCAATTCGATAATTATTGGTGCATACTTTTGAATACGTCACAGGCTCTTAATAATTTATCATAAGAGGCCAATACTAGGAAAGTAAAGGGTCCCTTGTGGAAGTTTTTCAAGTCAAAGATGGTAATATTACTGTAGAGCCATGGTTGACACTTGATTCTGAAAGTTTGGCGACATTATTAAATTAATAGTAAACCTTTAAATTTGTACTTCTCGATATGCAAGTAGAACCTAACGGAGACATATTTATTTTGGACTCCTTCAACGGAATATACGTCCTCAAGATCTTATAGTCTCAGAAATGGTTAGTTAAAGAATGGTCTAGATTGAATTTTGGAGAGTAAGTCTATGCCTTCGATTTTAATTACTTATTCACTTAAGATGGCTAAATCGCTTAGTTGGTGTTGGTCTATGAAGATAGAATTTAATATTTTTAAAACAACCAGCCAAAAGGAATATTACAATTACCAGGAAAAGTAGAAGGTGTTAGTATTCAAGTTGAAATCAGTTAAAAATACATAGTTTTGAAATATCAAGAAAAAATATTCATTTATGATTCCAAAGAGTTGCTCTACTCCTTCTTTGAAGATGTTGTCGATATTATTATTATTAATCCTTATGAACCTGATCTTATTGGAGTCAATTTTGTAGCAACTCATAGATTTTTAATTAATGATGGAATTCTTAGACTGTATCAATAAGATTCCAAAACAGATTAATTGTATCAAACCAAAATAATAGCATAATCAAAAAATTCAGGCACTCAATGCAGTATTGATTTAAAAATTCAAATTGTGTATTCAAGTGACACACAACTTTATGAAACAGGATATAATGCTCTTCCTTAAGCACTTACTATTCCTTCTGATCCTTTTAATGTTGATCTATTGGCGATAGGACCAGATATATCATATACGCCAGTGGATGCAACTGCCTCTGATAGTATTGTTATTGACATTCAAGAGATCTGGCAATTAAATATTAAAATACAATAGGAACATGTAGTGTTCACTGATATTTAAGTGGTGGATGTGGACAAATTTTATCTATTATAATAATTGGAATCAAAGGAAGCTTATATCTACGAATGCTAACATGATCAATTAAAAAATGTTGAAGCTGAATGTAATTTACTCAAATAAGTGTCATTCTAAAGCATTCTAACCAAAACCACTTTTCATTGGTGGTTTGAGACAAAGAAGATTTTCTTTGTTATTTAAGAATCAGAAAAGTAAATTCATTTATATGGTTTGGATAAAGAAACCAAATAGTTTGCTGAGTATGATAAACTTACATTGGAGGAGAAGATATAATCATTTAATGTACTTTATAATAAAATGTTTGTAGTGATTCAAAATAAGATTTTAGTTTATGATTAATTTATCCCTTTTAATTTAGCTTATACTATTTCTGATATTGTGCAACCACTTAATGTATTTGGAAATCGATTAATTGATTTGATCTTTATCCAAACTTCCAGTTAAGTTATTATTGGCAATCTAGCTCTATTATCAAATGGTGGAGCATTTACTACAATTACAACAATAGCCACAATTCCAGACTCATAGCTTAAAATTGCTATTGGTAAACACTATTTTTACTTAATATAAAATTCTGCAACATAATTTCAAATAGATGAATACAATTACAAGCATTTATAAGTTATTTACAAAACCAAGACTCTCCCATTATATAATTATAAAGTACAAGATTCCATTGTAGCTGATTCTTGTGAGGAATCGGGATGGCTTTTTGTGAGATGTTAAGATGATAAATAAACAGTGATTTTAATTTATGAACCAGGAGTCTTATCTCATCAATCTTTAAAAAAAGTAATAAAACTTGAAGGTAAAGTGGATACATCTGTAGAAGTAGATGGAGGACTATAAATGTTTTTGCATTTTTAATAAAAAGTCTATTCAGTTTTATAAGATTCCTTACTCTCAGTAAAGAGTAAGATACATTCAGATAATTATTTGAATAAGTTAGTGACTGGTGTAAAGGCATCCAATGGTTATTCAACCAAGAATATTTATAAATAAATATCTGTTTTAGACACTCACAGTTAACCTATATTCGAAAACTCGCAAAATTAGAACTTCAAAGTGAAAAAAGGCAGTGAATCTGCATCTTTGACAATAGATACCAAACTATATACAGGTCAAATAACTCAGATATCAATTGATTGCAAATCATGTTCATAGGCAAAATTATAGCCATAGATAACTAATGTTAGTGATGGTTCGAATTTATTCTATAATTTCATTGATGGATTGATCTATGATGCTCATTATGGAGTTTTTTTAACATCCAAATAATTAGTGTTTGCCAAAAGAAATGGATAATTTGAGAGAGTATTCACCTTGGGTCTTTCGATTTTGGAATAAGCAGATGGATTATACATTTCTGAAGATAGAAAATACCTTGTTGTTTCAGTCCTTGCTGCTAATCCATAAATCTTAATTGTAGATTGTGGTACTGATTTGGAATGTAATGTTGTTTCAAAAATTGCAGTTCCTAATGCAAAAAGAATCAGTGGTGTCTAATTATTCAATAACAATCATTTATTTATTTTAGATAGCAATCCCCAAGATTTCACACAGTTTGAATCCTCAATTCAGGCTTATTACATAAATGCTGATAAAACTCTTACTCTATCAAGAAGCATCAATGCTCAGCTATTAAATTTAGATTCATTGAAAATTGCTAGTTTCTAAGTGATTAAACACAATTAGTTTTACACCGTAATTTTCACAGATCTAAATTTTGGTTTAAGATTCAATCACTTCAAATTGGTAGAGTTTAGTTATATACCTAATATAGAGCATTTTGAATTAAGAAATTATTAGAATGATCAATTTTATGTGCATGAAAACACAGAATTCTAAACGATTAAGCTGATCTCATCTGAGATGTAAGGAACTCTTTAAACATTTAATTTGTTGGTTCAAACTAACAATGTTGCATAATATATCTTTAGTATTCCTTTTGAGATCGGAAATCTTCCAGATTTAATATTGGATAAAATTATATTAAAATTTGTGTTGACTCCTTTTGGATCATGGACAGCTGTAAATAAGGTTGCAACTTATTTGAATTATGTCTTAGTACCTTATAGACAAGGACAGGATGCAATATTGGTGATGTACGAATTAGTTGATAGCAATGCTACTAAGACTATTACTAGTCATTATGCCTTATATGAGAATTATAAGGGTACTTTATCAAGCTAAATTGTATTGACGGTTGAAGTAGAAGATAATGGCACATATTTCTTTGCAAATTTAAAATATGATGAGACAAGAGGCATCCATAATTTAATAAAATATCAATATAAATAAAACTCCATTATCAATTTTGAGACTCTTACATCAGTCGAAGAATAGCCGATTACAATTACCGTAAGTAATTATTACGGAAAAGCTTCAGGAGTTGTGAATTTAGTTTATGTAGATGATAATGATGATGATGATGATAATGAATCAGAGTAAATCTATCTAATTATAATTTTAGTCATTCTTGGATTTGGATTTTAGTTGGAGTCTTGGGTGGCATTATCATACTTTTGGTTACATTGTGTTTATTCTTATATTTCTGGAACCGTAGAAATAAAAAATCTGTGGTTTTATTAGCATGATAGGCTAAATATATTTACATAATATAGCAATAATAAATTAATCAATTATCAATGCTTGCATCTGTTTTAAATCGATCCTTGTTCCTCAAATCATAAGCAGACTTACAAGAACTAATTTTAAGAGACTTCATAGCATTAAATCTAACATTCAACTTAAACTTCTTCATCAGAATCTCTTTCATCTATTTATTCATGGGTGAAACTCTTTAAGTGTAATACGAAGGAGATCGAGTAGTTTTTACGTTCTTTTCTTTTGAGAAATATAAGTCCTCTGAGATAGACTACTATTAATTAATAGAATTCGGCTAGGCTTTCTTTTTATTAAACTTCGTTATGTCAAAATAACTTAAGTATTTAGGTTGATTCGATCTAACCTCGTTATTCCGAGGAGACTTAATGACAAACATGTCCTAAATCAGCCTTCTTTCAACTGGTTAGTACAGTGGTTACACATTAGCCTGTCCTTTCTTCACTTCCTCTTTTCTTCTTTCAAGATAAGAAGTCATCAACTTTGCCTTTTCTATTAATACTTTAACAATTTCTGGAGCATTTTTTCTGGCAATGTTGAAATCTTCATAATCCATTAAATATGCTATTGTATTGTCCAATATTTTGCACCCATATTGTCTCGTAGTCAGGCCCTCTAGGATCTCCTCATGACCAATAAAAGAATTGTCAGAAACTTAGTATAAGGGCAATTATTATTATTTAATTTCAACCCTTCCTTTTAGAATCAATATAAAAAATTTAACTTGTTCTCCTTCCTTCCATAACCATTATTAGGGAGAGAAGTCAGTTTTGTGAAAAAATTGTATGAATTTAGATATTTACATTTTCCCTATACAAGGAAATACTGTAACAAAGTAATCTAGAGTCTAATTCATCTCCAGAACTGATTTCTCGCATGAGATCTTAAAATCCTTTTTACACATGCTAATCAGATAGATTTGATCAGATGTGACTAAGATACTAGCAGTCCTTGGTTTATCTGAAATTAGAGCTACATCTCCGAATGATTATCCAGAGTAAAACTGGAACACCTTCTTAAACATACATACATTATCTTTGAAATACAAATTTGAGTTCTACTATGCTAATTGTGCTTCTATCTAAATTTATTTTGAAGGTTTCTTATTTCTCCAAAACATTTCAAAATCAAAAGGTAATTTGGCTTAACCTATCTCTTCTCTCTCTGCTTCTATTTCACTCTCAGCTCTTGGTACCAGTACTGCAACTTCCCCTTTGAGAATAACATAAACCTTATCGCCTATGTCCCCATAGTGAAATATGATGTCTCCCTATTTGTACTGTTCAAATTCAAAGTATTGTCCTGATTGTATACAAAACTCTTCAAGCTTCGTTCTTTCAGGACAATTACGTTTCATGAATTCCAAACTGGCCAAACCTGGAGCAATCTATTCTAATGAATGATCTTCAGTCAATTTTCCATATTTAGAGTAGTATTGTAGAGTCAATCTCAGATTGGCTTCATTTTTTCTCCTTTGTGTTGTCATTTCATTTTAACCTTATTATCCCTTTCCAAATACAGTTGACATTAATTATTTATAAAACTTCAATTATCACATTTTTAATATCGGATCATTTTTATATATATTTAAGCTAATAAGTACCCAAGGTAAGAGAAACGATACAAACTTCATCCCTCTTTCAATTTCAATAGTAATCAATCTTGTCAATATATATTTATAAAAATTACTTATTGATTATGATGTTGTTATACTGAATGAGAGTTATAATTATTTGGACATCTAAAATTTAATGTCAATTAATATAAATAATAATCATTTAAGTCTTCAATTTCACGTCTGGTCAATAGAATATCCTTTCAATTTTCTTCTTTAAACTCCACTTGATTATAGAAGCGTTGTTATTAAAATCAATTAATTTTTATGAAAAATTTAAAAAATTAAGATTGATTAGTTAATTATTTCAATTAGGATTTAGCTTATAATATAATTAAATATTGTATTTAGATGCAATCATCAGCTTTAGTACATCTCAAACAATTCTTTTTACAATTTGATATGTTTGGATAGCCACCTGCATTTAGAATTTTGGGGAAATATAAATATAATTCAACTTTGGGGGCACTTTTGACAATGGGAACTATATTCTTTGCTCTAGCTTACTTGGCTGTAGGGATCCAAGAATTAATAGCTAAAGATTCTCCTAATGTGATTTCGTCAGAAAGACAAGTGGTCGAGACATCGGTATTTTTGCTATATATTTAGCCATTTATTCTTAATAGGGATAACTTTACCATCGCGATCACCATGGCCGATCTCAATAGTCAACCCTTGACAACCATTAATAAGTACTTTACGATTTAACTGAAAAATTGCCAAACCACTAGGATTTATAATGAGACCACTCAGATTTCGAATGTTACGAGGAAGTAAACTAAAATATAAACTAGTTGCACCATCCTGCCCTTGGAAGCATGTACAAGAGAACACTTTTTATCACAAACATAAATTGACTATTTTTCCAGGATTAGATTGGGGTCAGTTTAATGCATACAAAAGGATTATTGGGATAGCCATCCACCTGTAAGTAATGTTATTTTATTCTTACATTAGGTATTACAAGGGATTAAGACGAGTCAGATTTATTCTTCTTTGACTGTGACTGTTTCAGTATGTAAGAACTCAACCAATAAGACCGATTGCGCTCCAATTGAAGATATTAAAAAATAACTTAATTCTGGCTTTTACGCCGTTCATCTAAGTGATTCCTTATTGCAGATGAACAGGGCAGTGAATATGTCTCTAGATATCATAAACATTTAATACTATACATTTTCAATTACTACCTCTAAAAATATATTTTAGCAATTTAAAGAGATCGAAACATAAACGGATTCAGGATTGGTATTTGAGGACATATCTGAATAGCATGTGCTGATTTAAGATTCCCTAAGGGAATCCACCGACTTATACAACAATGAATATTTAGTGTTACACAGCATAAATCTAAGCCCAAAATATAGCGAATACCAAAGATCATACGTAAAAATCCAAGCCATTCTAAGCAGGGTGGGGGGCCTATATTAAATGATATTTTTATTATTGGCTGCTTTTCTAAAGCCGTTAGTCCAAATTATGTTGGACATAGATATGGCGAATGAACTGTTTAAATTTACTACTTACAATAATAACAAAGATAAGTCAAATGTATCTGATGATAATAAGGTGATTGATGCGTTGGCGGGAATAGTTAGAAGCAGGAGGAGACTTTTATCTCCCAGAGATACTGGGAGATTAAATAGCGAACCTAATCAAGAAGTTATGATTGTAATGAATATTAGCTAAATCATTTTAGAATGAAAGTTTGAATATCATTTTAAAGAAGAAAAATCGAATAGATCCAAGCATTAGATAGATACTTTGGATCTGTATTGGATGTGATAGAAAAAAGAAAAAAATGTTAAACATATCTAAAGAAAAATATATGGAGAAATTAGATGTTAAATTGATAGTTTAGAAATTATTCGAGTTTGATTAGCTAAAAGATGTCATTTTAACAGAAGAATAGAAGAAATTATTTAAATATTTGCCTAAACCTAGCATTCCCTAAGATTTAGAACAAGCCAAAGTTTTAGATTAGCAAAAGTAGAGTTAGTAATTGCAATCTATTGCCATTTAAGAGGCTTTTGAAGCATATGAAAAAGTGATCTCTATGGGAGGAAAATCAGGTGGAGTTAATTTAAAATTAATTTAATCTTTAGACCCAGAAATATAAGCCCTTTTTTAATCAATTTAAAAGAGTTAAGCTAATTAGAATTAATTTTTAAACGACATTCCTTTGAATCAATCCAAGATCAGATTTGACGCTGGAGAATTAGGAGAATGCTAATCAATCTATTAGGAATGCCTCACTATTCCTCAAAAGATTTATACTAAAATTCCAAAAAGAATGAATAAATAACATGAAACATAATGAATTATATAAATATAAACTTATATTAACACATATATATATATATATATGTATATTTATCGCAATAAATCAAGATACTTACAACTGATATTAATGTATTAATATAATCAATTCTATAAATTGCATTCTTACAAGTAGTTTTCACCTGATCTCAAGTCAAATATGGGCAAACGTTATTCCATTGCTTGTTAAATTCTTTTTCCATAATGTATATAATCTTTTGAAATTAAAAATAATCTGTTTTATGTAGTTTGAAAATTCTACTCAGTGTGAGGATACATTAAAATAAATGATGATTCTATCATGCTCTGATAACATAAAATTTTAAAGCCTTTGGATTTAATAAATAAAACAATTAGAATTAAATAAATCTTTAGCATGACTGCCATAAAAAAACTCAATTCTGATTAGTATGTGCTTTTAGTTTTATTGATGATAATGATATCATTTATTGGTTTGATAGTAATTTTTATGTTTAGAAGATCATAAAAAAAAAGGGAATAAAAAATGATGGTTGTTTCTAAATATTAAATACCATTGAGACAACAACCAACTTTATTAACTGATAACAATGCTTCTAGCTTGACTAAATAAGAGTTCTCAAATTAAAGCCAAGTAAATTTGAAAATATGATGCTCAATTGAATTTATATATTTATAAAAGATAGTTATTTTAGGAATTATTTTATAGGGGGGGGGGATAATCGAATTCTAATATAATTTTTTTTAAAATTTTCAATATTAATATGATTACGCAGTAAAATGAGAAAAATGATTGAGCTCTCGAAATCCGTACTATTCATTATTCATTATCAATTATCTTATGGAATATCTTCTATAAAAAGTGCTATAAATACCCTTAGAAATTTATACAGTAATTCAATATTACTTTATAATGAAAATTGTTCATTTATTGCTCATACTATTCTTGGTTTCTGTTGCCATCTCACAAGATGCAACAACTACTTGCACAGAAGACTAAGTCCTAGTAAAAGGAAAGTGTAAGGATGCTAAAAATTGCAGGACATAAATTGGATTCTTTAAACAGACATAAGCTAACGGAAAGAAGCAAATTGCCAAAAGACCCACATTTGCTGTGTAATTAAAGGATGGAAATCTTGTATTCTCATTGACATTTGCCAATGCCGTAGATCTTTAGACTTCTGTAGAAACTGGGTCAACCACAACATGTATTCAGGTTAATTTGAGAAGATTTGGAGCTGCGTTTACTAATGAAGTAGCTGATGCTTCTACTATTACCTCAACCTCATCAGACACATCAAGAACTTGGAGCTTTACGATCAATAAGGAGTATTTAAATATTATATTAATAGTTAATTCGATACAGTATTTTTGAAGGATGAATCCACAGATGAGATTAAATATACTGGATTTTATGCCGTCTCTGTGACATTGTTATTACCCAACGATAATGGTGTTAAACCCTTGGCTTTCTTTGCTTTTAAATTTTCTGGAGTTTTTAGCAAAGACTTAGCAACCCTAAAATCAAGTGTGATCAAACCCAAAGTACAAGCTGAGTAGGTTTGTGCTGATACTACAGGAGAATAATGTGTCAATACTGCTCAATCCACATTGACATTGTGCTCAGATGATACCTGCTCAACCCCTCTCAATACTAATGAATTAGTTGTCGGAGACACCATTTATATTAAATAAACAATCACTTAAGATGGGTTTAAAGGTGGAAAATGGAAACCCATGGATGCTGAAATTACAGTGGTTGCAGATGGAGTATCAAAAACAGTGACCCCTAAAAAATTAGATAAAGGATAGAATGGTGAATAAATGTATCAACTTAAACTTAACTTCCTGGGTAATAAAGTGACCATTGCTTCTGATGCTACATTAGGAGAAACAACAGCTGCAAGAATGTTGTAAGAAACTGCAGATGATCCTTCAGTGGTTGGATCAACTTCTGTTACTTGCATCAAAGAAACTTCCTCTAGTTCATGTCCAACATAAGACTAAGTGCTTACATACAACTCAGAGAATTGTGCAGGAGTCTCATGTGATGACGAAACTTCAAATGCAATGATATTCAAAGTCTTAATTGCAATGTTAGGATTATTGATATTATGAACAAAATAAAAATATCCAATATCTAAATATATTTATTTTATTATCAAAGATGTTTATTTAATTTCATAAATATATGATTGAATATAAAATAATGAAAATAATTTGAATATCATCATTTCTTATCAGGTAATTTTTTTTATCCAGTGAGTATTTTTTCAAGATCCCCATTTACTTTGGCTTTTATGTCAGCCTTTAATTAAGAAACAATATCCGCATGGGCTTCTTTAGTTTGCTATCTTTTAATTTCATCTTGCTATTTTGTATCCAACAACTTTTATTCTAAAGATTCAACTTGTCTTTGCAATTCTGAACACTCCTAATCCAATTATTTAATTCTTAATCGATATTCAGCCTAATTAAATATTTTTGAATACTTTTTTTTCTTCTTCTGATAAAAACTTTCTCATTCCAAATGCAATGCTTGATGCGTACAAAGTTTAATAAGTTTGTATGACCATTCTCACTTCATTTCGGACTGTTACTAAGAGCATACCTCTCTCTGCACAATTAATTGTAATTTGTCTTATTAATTCATCAAAACACTATGAGTATAACTCCTCTCTAATTGGACATAGACCAGTCTCTCTCGCCTACCTTTATTACAACCACTTATCTAATTTATCTTATAATTCAAGCACATCTTGTTTGGTTGAGGGTGCGGGAGAAACACATTACATTTACAATTGATTCTTCTAATGATTAAATTCTCTGGGAAGCAGAATGGCATTCAAAATATCTTCAGTATTGCTTGGAGGCTGTTATTTAATTTATTTCTTTTGACTGTTTGAAATGAGAATGGGATTACTATATTTAACAAGACTTGGAGCCGGTTATATGTCGTTCATTAATTATAATAATTTTCAAAGTAATGAAATTACTTTATCATATAATATTTCCTTCTACTACTCTAGTATTTGGATTTCCCTATTCAAAATATCATACTGCGCCCTCATGCCTTGATAATCATTTTTCGTAAAACTATCATTAAACTTCAAATTACTTGTTATGCATTTCATAGACTGATTCGATGGATTGTATCTATTAAATGTAAAGAGATGATGCTTAACAGACTACAGCCATGGCAAATTCATTTACAAGCTAAAGTACTTCCTTAAATTTGTTTTAAACCTCGTCTCTAAACTTTTTGTTTTCCAAGACAAGCCCTTATATTTTTTCTTATATGTTTTTTTTCTTCTTATTATCTACTTGTAGTAGTTTATTAATTGAAGGCATTTGTTCGATTAAGGGCATACTAATTTATGACTTTGTTAGTTTAGTTGATTGCGGATAATAGTTATATTTACCATCAAGTGATGTAAATTTTTGCATCATGCGCTAATATTATTATTTTGAGAACAAGAGTTCCTATTATAATCTATTTATTTTGAATTCCTGTAATCTAATAATGCTATCTTATTCATCTATCTTGGATCGAAATTCTTTCAGAGTATTTTCAACCTATATCGAATAGGAAGTGTTAGAGATATTTTTCTCGTACTTCCCATTCATAATAATCTGTAGTTTTTCAATATCAATTTGAACTTTAGCCGGATTGATAAGTGGTCTTGTATTCACTTGCAAAAGCTATTTAATCTTTTTGCCTGATTGTTATCCTACAGGTAGTTACTAGTTCTTACCTTAATCCGATTGAACGTGGCTGTTGGTTAAAGGAAGGGCAAGGTTATTCATTGGCAATTTGAAGGGGAAGGATGAATATTTGCTGTTTGTACGACGAGGCTATGGAGAATGAGATTTTTGCATTTTTATATTAATGAGAGATCTCTCGTATAACTTATAATCAAAAATGTTAACTGGTTGTAGTTGCCTCGTCTCTTGCCCTCTGGATGTAACTAGATTAAATGAGAAAACCTTTAAACAAAGCTAGAATTGATCTGATTTTTCTACTCAATATCTTTTGTAAATCTAAATATCGAATCTGAATGTGAATTCTTACAGATATATTTAAATAACTCAAAAATGAGCTTCCCATAATAAGATTACTTGGCAATGCTAAAAGCCAAACTTCCAGGATACCCTCCAGTATAGCAAAGTCCTCAAACTCCTATGATCTATCCTAGTCCTCAATTCATGTAAGCAATAACTTCTTATTTCCACTTATATATACTCCATATACTTATTCCTCTAAACTCTTATAATGTTTTAGACCTCCATTAATGAACTACCCATCCTACTATATGATGATGCAGCAATTGTAATAAATCCCGTAAATACAACAATTACCTCAGATGGCTCCCATGAGAATACCAATGATACCCTAACCACCCTAGTTGCAAACCATACCCTAGCCAACCATGCCATTTTAAATGCAGCAACAGAATCCAGTTTAATAAAAAGTCGATCGGGACATTCCTGTGTCTGTCAAAGGCACAAAAGTGAAACTAAATCTCAAGATGATTAAGGATCTACCCTTAGAAGATGACAGCGTCCTGGATTATGATCAAATTAAAAAGTAAAGTGGAGATCACAAATACGTAAATTTGAAAAGAAAACGCCGACTTCTAGATCAGTAGGAAGCACCCTTGATGTAGACCAGAAGGAGAAGTGAATAATCATAATGTAATCATAAAGATTATGGTTATAGATCTAGAAATAAGAGAAATGTTGAAAGTTGATGACAAAGACATGACCATTATTTTAGAGGCTTATCCTGATACCAAAACCTTACTCCAAGAATTAAGAAAAGGAAACTTGAAGAGGGAAATTGAAAAGTTGTTACCCAAGTGAATTCGACTATTCTTTCCATCAATTTCTTAACTTAAATCAATAAATCAAGTAGAATTCCTCCTCTAAACACCCCACCTCCATCACTTGCACATCTTTTCATATTTCGTAATTCCAATTCATCCATTTTCTGAATTGCCTTTCTGGGTTTTTCATTCCAGTGTTTTTAATTTCAATTCTAACATAACTTACTTCGCTTTCGAGTTTATAATTGTAATCTAATCAACATAATTATTTTGAAGTAAGGTGTTATGACAGTCATACGAGATTTTTAATTAGACATTGAGGGTGCTTAATTGCTAACAAGCTACTTATATAAATACAACATTAGGATCATTTTTAAAAATTATCAAATTTATTAATTCTCTCAAACCTTATTATCATGAGACCTGAACTTTTGAAGCCGAAGAGACATCCTGTGTGAATTGTACTTTGGTAATTAAAGAGAAAATACCAAAAAAATTATTAAATTGATATCAAAATGGAAAAACAATAATTATTCTAGTAAATTAACTTATAAATTTGAGTGACATTTAGAATATTATAAAATAAATGATTATCATTCCTTCTTTTACTTGCTACAAGCCATCATATATTAGGTTTCATTATTGCTATATTTCATTTCCCCATTCAATAAGTTATATTCTACTCCACGCAACTAAAGTTAAAATATCACACCATACCACATCTATGTTGAGTTTCTATTTATTTAATTGAAGCCACACCTATTCTGGAGTCTTAAAGTTATTCCAATCATGAGTGCCCTATGGAACTACTCTGGCAATATATTCTGCACCAATAATTAATTTCAAATAAGATTCATAGCTTTTATTAATTGATGAGATAAATAGTTTCCCATCAGGCTTTAGCAATTTCCCTAGTGATTCTATGAATAATGGGAGATTTTCAACATGTTCTATCACTTCCATAGCTGTTATAATGTCGTATTGTTTTTCTTGGTTTTTTGATAACTCCTCTATACTTATTAATTGATAGTCTAAATCTGAATCATTTCTTAATTCTGGATCTGTATTCTTATGCTTTATTGCTGTCTCTATAGAATTTTCAGATACATCAATTCCTGTAACTTTACTTCCCAATCTTCTCAAGCTTTCACTAAGAATTCCTCCTCCAACTCCTACATCCAAAGAATGCAATCCAGCTAATGACTTTCCCTTTTATGGTCTATTGAGGATTTCATGAATAAATTAAACTCTCAAATGATTATATGAATAGAGAGGTGCCATTGATCCACCTACACTCCACCAATCCTAAATTTTATTGAAATTTTATCTGTCAGCCTAATTTATTGTTGAGCTAAAGTATTTCAATAATTTAATTCTGATCATTTTATATATTAATATATTATGTATTACAGATTTTCATTTCAAAGTAGATTATTTTAGGCTTGAGAAATGAGTTGGTTAGGAAAATAACGTGGATGAATAAATTTAAAAATAGAGGATAATCACAATAATTCATACAATAATTCAAATCATATCTGATTATTCATGTACTTCTTTCTGTTATTAGACTGGTTATTTTTATTTTTATTGAGAAGGAGCCTATTCTTTATCACCTCCCCTTGTAAAGACATCTTTTTTGTACTTCTACTATTTGACACTCAGCTTTTCATTGTGCTTAACAGGTTAAGCCTTATAATCGTGAGTATCTAATGTTGATTTTAATGTATCAATCTTCTTTTATGAAGGATCAATCTCATTTATTTATGACTATGATGGATCAAAATCTTTCATATTTTTAACCGTATCTGTTTATTGCCATGTTTAATTAGTAGGAATTAATTTTGATTTGGTAGCTGTGCTTTATGTTTGTTTTGCTTCTCCTCCAAATACACTGGATTATAATTCCTGTTCTTTTTTATTCTTTGCAAAAGTATCTGGATCATAATTCTTTCCACTATTATCAACTGCCTTAGTAGAAGTAGACCATTTTTGATTTTGGGATGTCAACTTTTCTTATTTACCCTGTTATTAATAAGTTTTCTTTTCATTTTATCCAAAAACATTTGATGAGTTCTCTAATTATTTTCTTTATGATGGATCAATATCCTGTTTCTATTACTTTTTAGCTGTTTCCTTTTTTTCTTCCAGTGATACCTTTTGTGTTGGTAGATGTTCCTTTCCTATTTCATTCCCATACAATTCCTTCACTCTTCTGTTGGCTGGATCATATTCCTCTTTTGGTTTGAATTCCTTCAATGTTTATGTTCGCTTAATTGATTTATATTCATCAAAATCTAATATATTGATTGTATTTTAAAATACCGCTTTTTCCAAACAAAAAATCTTTTCCATGATCTTGATGTCTTGCTTCAGTATTCTTTCCTTTATTTTAGGTCTTAATGGTCTCTTTAGCTGTGTGTGTGTTATTAGCAGAGGGATCAACCTAAAATATATTCGATTGATAAGTTTTGGTCTATCTTGTCTAGAAATCATTAGCGTAACATGTTACTTCGACTCTCGATTAAGCAAGTGATTATGTTGCACTTTATTCAACCCCGAAAATATCTGTTTTAGCACGTTGTTATTATCTACTAGATGCTTAGACCACAGGACCTGAATTCACACCAAAAATATCTGATCTCTATTGTTGACTATTTCATTATTTAAAAATGTACTTCTATCTAACAGAGGGTGCTTAATCAAGAGTCTATTTCTGAGGCCTTGATCCTGCAGCAGGGATATTTATTGGATCCATAAATATAATATAATATAATTTTATATATTCAAATTAATTAATAGCAAAATTAATTGTAAGTGTGTTCAGCATCAATTATTTGCTGATTGAATTGATGCAGTTTAGTATTTGGCATTGGAGCACTATTTCTTTGAATGCGTATCCTCTATGGGGATTCATCAACATTAAAGGTGACTTTCGGTTCGAAATACTGCACATCTCCTAATAATTGCTCCCGTTCCTTAACCATTTTCTCTATTTCATAGCTCAAATCACTAGGAGCATTCTCTATATTAGTTTGATTCGGAGTTGGAGTCTTGGTTTCGACAGAGGCCTGAAAATTAAACTTTTTCTAGTGTCTGACACTACTTGGAAAAGAGAATCCAGAGAAGTGGGATTCTCTATTCTGATATATTTTAGAGAGATTTAAATCTTCTCCTTTGAATTACGGAGACTCTTCTATTCTAAAACTCATTTTTATTATTGAAATAAATTTTATTTATTATATATAAAATAAAAATTAAATATTAATAATTATCACTATTCCAAGTTAAAAGCAGATGTCAATATTTCTTATTTTGATTCTTCACTATCCGAGTCAAATTATTCACTCACATATTTATCAAAAGTAACATATTGTTCATCTCCATTCTTTTATTACTCCTTTATAATCTGCTCTTATTTGCGATCTACCTATTCCTATTAATCCTATTCAGATAGCTTCTCTGGGCACTCCTCAATAACTGACATCTCTGCTTTTTAATTCTATTAATTGTTTATTTCAGTCAATAAAAAGGAGAGTTACTAATCTTGGGTCTCCTTCATGTCATATTTTAGCATCTCATCGTAATTTAATGATTCAATTCCCTTACTCTCCAAGATTCCTTAAACTATCAAGTAATCCAACTCAAACGAATTCAATTCAATATTTAAAGACATCAATGATTCATTAAATTATTATTTATTCACCCTTATACAATCCTTACCATAAAGTTATTTGATATTGCTTAAAATGAACGGTTTGAATCTGGTCAAAACATCTTTTAGTTTATCAGAATGCAGCAATTGATTTTTTACGATTTCCAATTTGTAATTTGATACTATTCTTCTTAAAACTGAACGAATATAAGGATTAAAATTGGAGGCTGTGTCCAACAATTCATAAACATCATTTTCACTTTCCATTATGTAACGAGAAACTAGTAAAGACTCTTCGCTAGTTAAATTGAAAGGGTAAAGCCTTAACTTCTCCTTTAGTTCTCGATAAGTCATAGAGTCTCCTTCAAATAAATATTCATCTAACTGTACAATACTTACATCCATAGCCATCAACCTATATTTCAATGTTTCCCCTATGTTTTTGATTTCCTCAAATTTCACTGGTACAATCCTTCTTCTCGGAGGTTATTTAGCTTATTATTAGATTTACTCCTAGATTACAATTGAGTGTTTTATTGGCAAAGCAACTTCTTACATAATTTCAGTTGCAAATACTGGGAGTTAGATTTTAGTAACTTTGGATTTGGTTGATGTGTCGATTCTTTGAGATTGCGGCATGATTTCTTAGGTTTCTGATTTCTGGATTATATTTAGATCTTTAATGTGAGCTTCGAGTTCAATTATAATCTGATTTAGGCTATTAATTTCATTTTATTTGGCTTAGGCTTCTTACTTTGCAAACATCAAATCTGTTAGTAATTGTAGTTCATCTGGTTTCGTTTATTATGAAGTTTCTTTGTTACTATCTTTTTATGAATTATTCGCTTCTTCTTTCAATTGGTCTATTAATTTCTTGATTTCCTTCTTGCTTCTGAATTCCTATTCAATTTATTAAGACTAACATAAATAAACAATGGATTACTCGATATTTCAAACATTCCTTTTTGAGTCTTTCTATTACTTTTTGCATTTCACTTTTTTAGATGACATGCTCTTACAATTAAGTTATCAGTTGGAACAACCTTTCTTGTATTGCCTATTCCACATTATTCTATTGTAAATTGTATAAACTGGCTTAAAATAATTATTCAATTTATTATCTTAATCTAACCGTCTCTTCTTGAAAGGCAGTTCTTTCAATTTGTAATTCATTCATTTAGGTAAATCTTTAGTTTTTTTTCATGTTTATGAGTTCCTGATCTTTTTTTTACATTTGCATTTTCATGTTATTTAATTCCTTTTTTAATGCATTTAAAGCCGTTGCATAATTTAAAGATCTTAATAGTTGAGTTTTAGCAGGACCTACACGATCTAATTCTTGTAACATCTTCTCCTATTTTAATTGATTATCTAATTTTAAAATTGAAGATGCTTACCTTCTAATTGATGTATTTTGGTTTTGAGTTTAATATTTTCACTTTCCAGAGAATGTAAATTGTTCTTCAGATACTTTATTTCCTATTCATATTTCTCCTTGTCAGGGAATCGAAACGAACTTGTCTGATCAAGGACCGAATTATTGGGGTCTTCCAGTCGTCTTTTCCTATAAAAGCTTTATCTTCCCACGAGTTCAGAAGTATCAAGAATTTATTTATTTCGATTTACTCCAACTTTAGCAGATTCAGCTCTGGTTTTTCTTAACTACTAAAATAAAGTTGCTCTCATTTTTATAATTAATAATGTCTGATATAGAGGAAACAATAAATAGAATCAAAACCCATAAATCAGTTTAAGGGATAGTCATTTGTAACAATGATGGCCAAATCATCCGCAGCACCTATGGCTCAGAAAGTAAAGAAGGTGAAAATATTGCCAGGACAATCCCAACTCTGGCAGCCAAAGCCAAGTAAGTTACTTAAATTTATTCGCAGATCCACTGTCAGAGACCTAGATCCCATGAATGAATTGACCTTCCTACGCATAAAGTCCAAGAATAACGAGATCATGGTGGCTCCCGATAAGGAATTCTTGTTGATTGTTGTTTAAGGCCCAAAAGAAGAGAAAAAAGAAGAAGAATGAAAAATAAACATTTATAATATATAAAAATATATATGTAGCAAATCAACTAGATAACAGATCATCTCTAATTGATCCAATAAGGCAACAATTCCTACATCCATCGTCGAGTAGGCCCATCAGAGGTAATGTTTTATTCTAAGTTCACTAGACAGTCGTCATTAAATCGGTGTTTCATGGACAACTTTTCATTGAAGATGATAACACCTGCAACTCTGTTCATTAACGAGAATGCCAAGATCTCTAGAATGAATGGAAAATCTTGAGTTAACTCAATCATCCAAACATCATTAAACCCTAATAATTCATCCCTCATCATCAATTGGATCCTGCGGGAGGGAACCTATAGTGTTGCAGTTTATTCCTTGAGAATGCCACCTGTGATCTCCATACCCTTTGTAAAACAAATGAAACATCACTCAAAATTATAATCAAGTACTTCACTTAAATTTCTATTGCCCTTGAATATTTGCATTCCCAATATATAGCGCACAACGATATCAAACTTGAGAACATGCTTGTCTTTAACCGAAATTGTATCAAATTAGCAGACTTTGGTTTCAGCTACAGACCTTCATTTGAAGATCTCCTTTCAAAATGGTTACCCAGAACTCTCACTCCCTATTCAAGTCCTGAGATTGTTAATTTTAGACTCAATCTAGATGAAGGCGAATTCCAAGAATTTTGCTTGTTTAGTGCAGATGTTTATGCCTTAACGACAGCATTATTTTTAGCAATTTACAAACGACCACCAATTATGGGATAGGTTCCTACCAAAGAGGATTAATATTATTAATTATTAATCAACTAGCCAGATCTATTTTGGAAACTAGATTTTATCTAGAATATAGATTAGTAATTGATAAGAGAAAATACTCCAAAGTAGTTACTCGAAAATTTAAAAGACTTGATAGAGGGAGGACTAGCAGAAGAATACAACAGAATTACGGCTACGGAATTTGTTAATCATGAGTTCTTTAAATATGCTCAATAAATTCAGGGACACTAATTTTGAAATATTTAATTAATATTAAATACTCAAATGACAACTCTTTATCATTTCTTAGATCTCATTTTAGGTTGCCACTTAAAGTAGTTTAAATAGAAGAGATATTATTATATTTTATAAATTTATTTCAGTTTTAATAAAGATTATTATTATTAAGCTTCCATAGTCTCTCATTAATATATTTGAATGTTCTTCATATATTTAAGGTTTCTGATTAATGATCTTTTAACTTTCAAAAATATAAAATTATTGTTTTTAATAACCAAATTATGAAGAATATTAACTAATTTTATTTGGATAAATAGAATCACAAATCAAAATGGCATCTAGTATTAACGACTTCTTTTGGTTTAATAGCGTCAGCATACTGTTTAGTATTGCCACAATAGTTGGGAAATCTTGGAGTAATATTTAATTTGGATGATCAAAAAGAATTTTTGAGCCTTTTGACTACTCTCCATTACTTATTAAATTCATTTCTCCCCTATTTCTCAGGAGTCTTGAGAGATTCTTATGGAGATACTTTTGCAATACTTTTTCAAAATTCATTATGCGTTATTGGCTAATTTATTTCCACAATGGGTATTCATTCAGGAAATAAGGCTACTTTCATCCTGGGGAGGTTGATTCTAGGTTGGGGAATAGAATCTTTATTAATTGTTTTAACCTCTTTTATTTGTTCCTATTACAAATTTACATATTTGGTATTTAAGAAATTTATTATTTAGACCTTTGTGTTAGGAATGTATTAATTAGTATATATGAGTGGAATGGTTGTTTGTACTTTGTTCGCCCCTAATTTTGATTCTGTCTATGCTTCTAATGTTATTGCATTATTATTCACCATTTTAGGGTTGATAATGGCCTTAGTAACCAAAGATATTGATACTAATGTTTAATCAGTAATCATTGAAAAAGGAGCACAATATTTTTAAATTGAAGAAGGCATTAAAAAATCATCTCAACTTTATTAAAAGCAAGGTCCAAGTGAAATATTCTCGTTGTAAGATGACGGAGAGGAAATTAAAATCGAATAAGATTACATTGAAGCCTAATAAATAGAGTCAGAGGTGTTGGAGTAAAATTTCTATGAAAACTGTTGTGGTTATGGGAACAAACATGAATTCCCCATAATATATTGGTTATTGTTATTCTTTTACACTTTTGCTTCAACCTCAGTTCTCGTATTGGTAGGCTATGCACAAGAGTTTCTTTTGAATAAATGGTTAATCAACCTTCAAAATGGAGAAGATCTGGCTAGAAAATTAGTGACGTTGATGTGGCTATTCTCAGGATTTATAACTCCCTTATTAGGTTTCGTTATTGATATGTATGGTTAAAGATCTAATTTGGTAAGATATCATGTAAAATAGAAAGACTATTTTCTCAGGATTGATGGCCATTTGGGCTCACTTGTTAGTGTTATTGCAATCCCCATTTGAAGGGTTACTATTGTTAGGGTTCTCCTTCGCATTATCCTATACTACTGTATGGAGCAGTGTATTATATTTAACACATCCACACAAATATGGGAGAAGTTTGGCTCTTTTTGTGTGTTTATAGAATTTTGGGATTTCTGTAACACCCCATATTTGCAGTTTCTTTGAGATGTATTAACAGTTTTAATTAGGTTGACTGAATCTAAGATTGTGACAGAATCATTTTTATTGTTGTTGGCTATTATGGCAACTATGGCATCTCTATTGGTCTACAAAGAGGATAAGAAATATGTGAATCTAATTGACAGGGGCCTCCAAGTGGAAAGTGAAATTTCTTCTAAAATGTATCAATTTAAATTATTTAGAAAATCATCAAAAATTAAAAGTTGAATTATATCTGAAGATATTTACAAATATTAGAAATATATATATAAGATAACACTAAATCTATAATCGAAACTATCAAAATAATTTAAGTCAATCAAACTAAAAAAGGAATAAATATATTCTTTGTTATTTCATCTGTCCATTTTAAATGAGAATCATCAATCTCTATAAATTTTATTTTCCCTTGTTAATCCAATTGCTTTACACCAATATAATCTTAGATATAAAATTCTGATTCTACAAGTGGAATCACTTTATCAGTTTCAGGATCCACAGATTCAAAAAATGCAGATTCCTTTGGTAGCACCATTTCATCTTATAAAAATTTCACAAGCATGACTTGGTCAAGCATTGAAAACTTCACCATATATATTAAATTATTACTTTTTANCTAATGTTTAATCAGTAATCATTGAAAAAGGAGCACAATATTTTTAAATTGAAGAAGGCATTAAAAAATCATCTCAACTTTATTAAAAGCAAGGTCCAAGTGAAATATTCTCGTTGTAAGATGACGGAGAGGAAATTAAAATCGAATAAGATTACATTGAAGCCTAATAAATAGAGTCAGAGGTGTTGGAGTAAAATTTCTATGAAAACTGTTGTGGTTATGGGAACAAACATGAATTCCCCATAATATATTGGTTATTGTTATTCTTTTACACTTTTGCTTCAACCTCAGTTCTCGTATTGGTAGGCTATGCACAAGAGTTTCTTTTGAATAAATGGTTAATCAACCTTCAAAATGGAGAAGATCTGGCTAGAAAATTAGTGACGTTGATGTGGCTATTCTCAGGATTTATAACTCCCTTATTAGGTTTCGTTATTGATATGTATGGTTAAAGATCTAATTTGGTAAGATATCATGTAAAATAGAAAGACTATTTTCTCAGGATTGATGGCCATTTGGGCTCACTTGTTAGTGTTATTGCAATCCCCATTTGAAGGGTTACTATTGTTAGGGTTCTCCTTCGCATTATCCTATACTACTGTATGGAGCAGTGTATTATATTTAACACATCCACACAAATATGGGAGAAGTTTGGCTCTTTTTGTGTGTTTATAGAATTTTGGGATTTCTGTAACACCCCATATTTGCAGTTTCTTTGAGATGTATTAACAGTTTTAATTAGGTTGACTGAATCTAAGATTGTGACAGAATCATTTTTATTGTTGTTGGCTATTATGGCAACTATGGCATCTCTATTGGTCTACAAAGAGGATAAGAAATATGTGAATCTAATTGACAGGGGCCTCCAAGTGGAAAGTGAAATTTCTTCTAAAATGTATCAATTTAAATTATTTAGAAAATCATCAAAAATTAAAAGTTGAATTATATCTGAAGATATTTACAAATATTAGAAATATATATATAAGATAACACTAAATCTATAATCGAAACTATCAAAATAATTTAAGTCAATCAAACTAAAAAAGGAATAAATATATTCTTTGTTATTTCATCTGTCCATTTTAAATGAGAATCATCAATCTCTATAAATTTTATTTTCCCTTGTTAATCCAATTGCTTTACACCAATATAATCTTAGATATAAAATTCTGATTCTACAAGTGGAATCACTTTATCAGTTTCAGGATCCACAGATTCAAAAAATGCAGATTCCTTTGGTAGCACCATTTCATCTTATAAAAATTTCACAAGCATGACTTGGTCAAGCATTGAAAACTTCACCATATATATTAAATTATTACTTTTTATTTCCTTGAACATTCTGGATTTCTTTCATTATTCAAATCTGGAAGAAAATGATTGTATTTTAAATAAGAATCTAAGTCTTCGTGATTTCTGAAATAACCTGCTGGGCCAATATGTTATTACACATAATCGGTGTAAACTAGAGAATCAACTACTTTATTTAACGGCCAGCATAAATAACTGTTGCAATGAGGTATTACTGACACTCCCATTTAAGGACCCCCTATAGATAAATACTTTGACACTCTTCCTCCTTTTAAATCACAATCTGTTATAATATATCTCCCAATCAATGCTCCCTGTGATAGACCAACAACATTTATTGTTTAACCTGCGTATTTTTCCTAAACTTTGATACAAGCATCCTTGGCTTAATCTAAAAATCCCCACAATATAGAAGATGATGGTCCTGAACCTATTTCTATACAGTCAGAGTTGATGTCTGAAAAAAAAGATTTAATCATAGACCAAGAGCAACTATCACCTAGCCCATGAAAAAGTACTGTTGGCAGAGTTTAACCTAAAAAAAAATAAAGTGGAATTAATAAAAACATTTAAAATTAATTCGTTTCTGAAGTATGTTAACAATTAATTACATATAAAAACTCTGCTCTATTTGAATAATTGCAACATGTCACATTCAGAAAAGTGATAGGTTCCGATAACATTATTTGTTGTTAAATACGATTTTTTGAATAATGATAAAGAATTCATATATAAAATAAGTTTATGAATCAATGAATTATCTTATACTGATATCAAACTAAGGAAATACTTTTCACGGTTAGGTTAAACGAATCTTAATAAATTTGCTGGTGCAGACTTTATGAATAATCTATTGAATAAATAGTCACAATAAAATAGCAGATTCGAATCATTTAGTTCAGAAAAAAAAGTTTTAAATAAGATAAGATATATTTAAGTTATTCTGAAAAACTTAAACCCAATAGTCAATTATCTATTAAAATACCCTTTAAACTTGTTATAACAGAAGAGAATTTATATTTCTAAGTAGGAATCCATTTAAAACATAAAACTTGCTTATAAACTATAATGGATACTTTTTTAAATTCAAAACATCACTTTTATAAACAAGGTTACCAAAATTTTTACATAATATAGGATAAACATTATCTGAAAAAGAAAGACTAATTTGTGATTTTAATGCAAAACTGGAATGAGCAAAGGACATAAAAATTAATTTTAAAACTAATATATGTAATTCATTTCCTTGTATTTGAATGTCTTATAGTAGAATTAGATCTGATTGGATTATGTTAACTTCAGCTGATGAAGATGATCCCCTTCCATTATTGCTATTACTTAATTATTTTAATTAATGATTAACTTTTAATTAATAAATTTTAACCAGAATTAAGATGGCTATGCGTGAATAACCGTGTCCTTACAGAATCATTGATGATTTTGGAGGAGCTTTCTCGATGGGATGCTTTGCTGGATGCATATTCTATTTCTTAAAAGGCATGTCATTTGCTCCAAAGAGGGAGAGATTTTTCGGTGGAATCTAATTGTTAAAAAGAAGGGCCCCAATTTTAGGAGGATCATTTGCTCTTTGGGGAGGATTGTTCAGTATCACAGATTGTACACTTATGCATCTGAGAAACCAATAAGATTTCATTAATCCCATAGTTGCTGGTGCATTTACAGGAGGATTTTTAGCCATAAGAGGTATAGCCTTTGAATTATAGTTTAGCTGGTACAAGAATTGCAGTTAGAAATGCTATATTCGGAGGCATAATCTTGGGTTTCATACAATTGGCTGAAATTGGAATGCTTAAAATACAAATGAGAGAAGAAATGAAAAGAATGCAATAACAACAATAATAATAAATGTAAGAGATGCAAGAAATGATGGCAATGCAAGTCTAATAACCAAGTAAAAAACAATAACCCAAAGTTGAAAAATATTGAAGTTTAATATATATCTGTGTTCCTTTATTATATTAGTTTTATTTGAAAACTTTCCTGGTTATATAATAGAAATATTATTAAATCATTTTTATACTAATAAATTTGCAAATGCATTGTTTCAAATAGTATAATTCATACGACGACAAGCATTCAGCCATTGCATACCTTCGTTGTAAGTTTTGGGTTGAACTTGAGGAATAACTATACCCGGTACATTTAGAGTCAAATGAAGATCATTAGATCTAATCTTCTATTAGTTGGGACTTATCTTATAGCAATTAACCTCGACATGCATAATTGTGTCCTTCACAGCTGTGATTCTACTCTAAACCTATAAAGCACTTCCAATATCAACAGGTGCAAGGAATTGAATATCGTCAATGTGAATGATTTAAGGGAATCCTTACCCTTTGACATGTAGATAGGCATTGAGCCAACCTAATTCGAAGGCTTCTCTCATGACGAAACCTCCAAATACTTTCCCATGGAGATTTCTATCTTAGATGTGCATCAACAGTGTTTTTTCGATTTGAGTTTCATCGATAGTAATGTCTGAAGGAGGATTCATGAAAAACTTATGTAGTTCATTTATTTCTTCCTAACTTGGAGCTTTTCTATCAAGACTTCTGTCCTTTTATAATTTTCTTTTGTCTTGCATATGTTTACCCAAATAGCATCTCAATTCTGCTGTTTCCTTATCACTTTCTCCATTCAAATCCATGACAGGTACTTTGTATGCTTTTGAATGATCTTTGCCATCTCTGGCTACCATTAAGAAATTGGCTGAAACATTAACTACTCCTTCTTACATCACATCGATATACACTTCAATAGATGAATTACCAACATAGGTTACATATCCTTAAATTTCAAGATCTTAATCAGCAGAAATCTTTCCGAAAAAATTAATATTATCTACCATTGCAGTAACCATGGTTGCACCACTGCTAGGTAGAATATAATTGTAGGAAACTGTGGAAGCTATATAATCCATCAATTCCAGTAAACGACCAATTCTTACTTGATTTGTGTAAAATCTTCTAAATTTAAAACTGAGTTCGGGATTGCTTTTGAATGGCAAAATTACCTTATACCATGAATTTCTGGGTGAACTGCTCTTTTCATTAAGTTCCTTCTGTGAATGACCATACACTTTTATTTATTCGTGATTTTTTGTGAAAAATGCCTTCACTAATCTATCTTCTTCAGAATTTTCTTCTTTTTGCATTTAAGAAGGTACTTTCATCATAATCCCTTGGTATTGTAATTGGCCTAATTTAGATCGAGCAACTTAATTGCTCAAAAATTACAAAGTTTTCTTATAAAGCATAAATATAATTTAATAAATATGATTAATGATGTACCAGTTTATGAGAGGAAATATTCACTTCACCTACCAATTCTGAGAATACGGAAAGAAATCTTAATTTGCTTAAAACAAAATTTAAAAAAATGAAATTTTAAGAAGGTTAACTGATTGCAGAAATCCTTTAAATAGCACAGCATAATTAAAATTAAAAGAATTTAAAATAGGAGAAACTAAGAGAGTTAAGAGAGAATTTAAGGAAAAAAATAGTATATTGGGAAGAAAGAAAAATGAGATAATGATAAATTTCAAGATGTAGCCTTTATAAGTTGAAAATATAATTAGATGAAAGGGGTCAAATTAGATGTTATTAAAATATAAGGATAAAGAAGTTCTTTTTTTAATTTGAATTAAAGAGCAATGGAGAATAATAAAAAGTGCTGCTGGCTAAATTGTGATGCTAAATTATATACAGAAGGGAAAAGTAGAAGTAGATCAAAATGTAAACCTGAAAATAGTTAAATGGATAAAAACAGGGAATTCTAAGTTAGTTTAAGAATAAACATTACTTGGGTAACAAATTCTATAATAAAATAAATCTATATACTCATGTTTAAAAAGCGTAAACCTTTAACCTTCTTGGTTCTCATGAGAACTAATGGAGGATCTGAAAGAATAAGATGTTAAATTTACACTTCCAAAAGAAGGAGGAAGAGCTTGCATCTTCAAGTGTTTAATTAAAAGAGAACTAGGTTAATTTGCAGAGAAGAAGGAGACGGAGGATGATGTTAATTAAGTTGGAAAATGGTAGACAATTGAAATTTGAAAAGAAAAGTGTTTGTAGATAAATTTGATTTATTTTATAATTCTAGATTTTTAATTATGATTTCTGGATTGCCACGTAAGCAGAATAGTTAAAATTTGTAATTAGTAATCTCTTTGGAATGCAAAGATTAAGGGTATTAATTTAAACTGCTTTCAATATTGTAATAATCACAAATCTCAAACTCCTAATGACAAACCTTTTCCTGATTTTAGACTAATGATGTAATAGTAAAGGAAATCTGCATATAATACAGTTTAAACAATTCCTCCCAAAAGTGATGTCCAACAAACATCTCCAGTGAGTGAATATTTGTAAATCCAACTAACAATGTAGAAGAAACGATACACTCCCAAAGCTCCCACATAATTGGATGTAATGTTTTCAACCTAATAATAATAAATGATATTAACATCTTTGATTTTCTGTAACATATGTAATTGTGGTATTATTGCTAATGCTTCTAACCAAATGCTATATGACCAGCCTAATTCAAATGGTGCCAAATCAGTATGGACGAGTAGAGCCAAGACAGCTGCTCCAGTGTATATGAATTTATAGTGGGGAAAGTCATCACTAGCTGAATCATAGGACTATGGATTAGCAATATTAAATACTAGACAATATGGTTTCTTGAACTTCATGAGGTAAATTATGAACACAGTGCTGCTGATGTAAAGTAATTTCATTGAGGTATTGTAGACTGATACAAAATACATGAATAGATCAATATATCTGACACAGAACACTGCAAGATAGATTTCTTAAGTTCTGAATGATAATCCTTATACTTTATTTCATAAGTTACCTAAGCAATTTCTGGTTTTGCGGATTTTTAAAATGAGTATCAGAAATGACACCAAGTGTAGAAAATCAGCAATATATCGAAATGGATTAAACATTTAATTAATGCAAATGGATGAAGAAAATTAAGGATTAGTACATCAAGATGTGAAGAAACCTAAGGAACCTGAAACACGTGGCATCCTCTCCACCATTTGTTACATAATCCAACTCGTCATACTCATCTTATTAGTTTTCTTGGTTTTCAAGTATGCTCTGGCCAATCATAAATAATCGACTTAGATCCCTTAGATTTAATAGTTGAACGTGAATGAAACAGAAAATATAGATGATATTGATAATACTGTGGTGTTGGATAAAGAAGATTAAGACATCATGCAATTCTTGACTAGTCCTGAAGATGTTACTCAATTTGATAACATCATGCCAGAACCAGAAGAAGAACAATTTGAAGAATTAATATTCGAAGCTGAACCATGGAATGAAGGGCAATTATAGGGTTGGCAATACAAGAATGGTTTAACTTTGATTGTCTAAGAAAAATAAGTGGACATAGCTACTTTGTAATTTGTCATCTACCATGGTTATCATGATGATGAATACAATACATTATTCATGCATTTATTATTGAAGTAGTAGTGTTCCTAAGCACAATTGATTGAAAGAGCATACATGAGTACTGTGACCATTCACTTTAAAAACGAATAAATGGAAACTTGTATAAGAAAGTTCGCTGATTCACTTGTGAGAGAATACACTCAAGAGGATTTGGATAATATTAATAGTGAATCAATTTAAACCAGCGACATTGATCTCATTTCCAAAATAGACAGAGTCTTAGATGCAATATCATTAAATAATGAGATCATGACTGAACCCATACAGATACAAGATTTATAGAATTACATCGAATTAATATTGGTTTCCAATCCACTTAGGTTGACAATAGAATCTGCACTTTCAAATTAAGAAATTTATATGCTTGTCTCAGATACTTAATTATTGCAAAAAGAATTTGGAACTTCCATAATTGAATCTTGGGATCTAGAACCCATTTTGTATAATCAAATTAGAATCAATTCCAATCAAACATCCACTATTTTAATATATCCAGCAAAACAAGATGAATTTTTTAAGCATTTATTATTGCAGAAAACACAAAACTCTTTACAAACAATTCTTAAATGCTAATTTGAAATTCTAGATTTTGATTTCTTGGCAATTAACATTTAAGAATGCGATGTAGATAGTATCACATTAGCTAATGCAATTTACAATTTCGGATCATTTCTAAAAAGATAGAATGAAAAGACATTATTAAATTGTCATAAAGATTTTTACAACTTACAAANTTATACTTTATTTCATAAGTTACCTAAGCAATTTCTGGTTTTGCGGATTTTTAAAATGAGTATCAGAAATGACACCAAGTGTAGAAAATCAGCAATATATCGAAATGGATTAAACATTTAATTAATGCAAATGGATGAAGAAAATTAAGGATTAGTACATCAAGATGTGAAGAAACCTAAGGAACCTGAAACACGTGGCATCCTCTCCACCATTTGTTACATAATCCAACTCGTCATACTCATCTTATTAGTTTTCTTGGTTTTCAAGTATGCTCTGGCCAATCATAAATAATCGACTTAGATCCCTTAGATTTAATAGTTGAACGTGAATGAAACAGAAAATATAGATGATATTGATAATACTGTGGTGTTGGATAAAGAAGATTAAGACATCATGCAATTCTTGACTAGTCCTGAAGATGTTACTCAATTTGATAACATCATGCCAGAACCAGAAGAAGAACAATTTGAAGAATTAATATTCGAAGCTGAACCATGGAATGAAGGGCAATTATAGGGTTGGCAATACAAGAATGGTTTAACTTTGATTGTCTAAGAAAAATAAGTGGACATAGCTACTTTGTAATTTGTCATCTACCATGGTTATCATGATGATGAATACAATACATTATTCATGCATTTATTATTGAAGTAGTAGTGTTCCTAAGCACAATTGATTGAAAGAGCATACATGAGTACTGTGACCATTCACTTTAAAAACGAATAAATGGAAACTTGTATAAGAAAGTTCGCTGATTCACTTGTGAGAGAATACACTCAAGAGGATTTGGATAATATTAATAGTGAATCAATTTAAACCAGCGACATTGATCTCATTTCCAAAATAGACAGAGTCTTAGATGCAATATCATTAAATAATGAGATCATGACTGAACCCATACAGATACAAGATTTATAGAATTACATCGAATTAATATTGGTTTCCAATCCACTTAGGTTGACAATAGAATCTGCACTTTCAAATTAAGAAATTTATATGCTTGTCTCAGATACTTAATTATTGCAAAAAGAATTTGGAACTTCCATAATTGAATCTTGGGATCTAGAACCCATTTTGTATAATCAAATTAGAATCAATTCCAATCAAACATCCACTATTTTAATATATCCAGCAAAACAAGATGAATTTTTTAAGCATTTATTATTGCAGAAAACACAAAACTCTTTACAAACAATTCTTAAATGCTAATTTGAAATTCTAGATTTTGATTTCTTGGCAATTAACATTTAAGAATGCGATGTAGATAGTATCACATTAGCTAATGCAATTTACAATTTCGGATCATTTCTAAAAAGATAGAATGAAAAGACATTATTAAATTGTCATAAAGATTTTTACAACTTACAAATCCTCTATTAAAAGTATGTTGAAGATAAGGAATTCTCTAAAAAAGATCTTAATGCAATTATTGATAATATTTAATCAGGAGTCATTATTATATAATAGGGATAGTTTATCTACCAAGAATTAAAGACTTTGAACAAGGATGATTTCTTAAACTCCAATTTTGTTAATAAAAAAGTGCAATCAATCGAATACTCCAATATTTTGTTAGATTATACTATTGTCTCAAACATAGTTGAATAATTAATATCATAGCTTAAGTTGCCCAATCTCTCCTAATACATTCCCCTTGAATTACCAAATTACAATTTTTATACAACCAATTAAGTAGTTCCAATTAACATTACCTTATCAGAACCCTAACTCATGAGTGACTCTCCAAATGATATAGAACCTATTTATAAGCCTTTAACTCCTTATGTTCCATTAGACTTAGACCAGTCTTAAAAAAATTACTTAGTTCCAATCTTAACACCAATATAGATTTCTTAAGAATTGTGGTGGCAATACGATAACCAAACTAATAGAGTCTTTCTCGGAATCTTATTCTACAAGCCGATTAATGGATTTAGCATTGCAAAATCAAAGGCTATTTTAAAAGTTGCCTAAATGTATATTGAACAATCAAACTTAGATGCTATTTCGGCAGGTTTCAACTTTTAAGTAGAAAGCAGTTTCAAAGGTCTCTCGTTTATGTTGTCAGGATGGAGTCTAACATTTGAAGCAGTAAAAAACCAAGTTCTATCAAATATCAAAGAGATAAAAGATGAATCGAAATTCTCAAGCATAAAGGAGGATTTAAGAAATTAGTTTTAGGAATATTATTTTTAAAAGACTCAATTTTACTTAGTTCAATATTGGCTGCCCAAATTAATGTTGAGACCTGTTAATGATCCTGCAGACATAATAAGAGAATTCTAGGATCTAAAATTTAGTGAGTTCTCACAATTTTTAACTGATATGTTTTCAGACATAAAGTACACAGCCTTTGTCAGTGGGAATATTGATATTCAGAATGCAAAACAATTGGTTTAAGAGTATCATCCTAATGATATTGAAACCATCACAAAGACATTGCAAATAGATAAGAATTTGATTCACATAATCAAATTGCCAGCCAAGTAAAAACAAAATGCTGTGGTAAAATACTTTTCTGTTGGAAAAAGAGATTTTCTAACTACAGCTGCTTTGCTATTGTTGTAATTGCATTTTGAATAATAATAAACAATTTAAGTTAGTTTTAAAAGCATTGGTTGTGTAGATGGACTATTATTCTACAATTAAGGTACTGATAGTGTCATAAAATTAAATGAATAAATTTAACAATTAATTGAATAACAGAGATTCGATTTGAGTAATTTGAAAGATCGATTGATATTACATTATTAAAATAATGATGAGTTTTTGTGGGATAAGATCTATAATAGAAACTATGCATTTAATGTATGATTTAAGTAATAGATTTAGGAAATCAATGAGGTTAAGAATTCGATTGAGAAAGTACAAATAAGCGATTTCCAAGGAATACTTCAGTCAGAAACGTTGAGCATTTTTGGAGTAACGGAGAGTTCCAAGATTCCAAATATTCCTTCTGGTTAAAATGATTACTCAAAGTAAAAAGATAAATCATATTTTGAATGTGCCTATTAATATCAGTCCTAATGAAATTTTGTAAATATGTCATTATTATAGAGAATATAATTTAATTATCTTTTAATTCACAGTTCTTTTTTGTATAATACGTAATTAAAATGAGTTTGAGTAAAATTTGTTATTATGATTCAAGAATACGATTGTTATATAAATGTTTAACAAAAATGAGTATTTTTCTCAGAAAAATTCAAGACTGTCGTTAGTTATGCAGGATAATTTTTAATTATCTCTTAACATCTTTTCTAATTTTGTGATTCGTTAAAGAATGAGTTCATTTTTCTAATATGAAGATGAGAATGTTACCTATTAGGAAATCTAGAGCTCTGATCGGGATTTGTGAATTTCAATAAAGAGCATCATGTTCACATTTTAGATTTCAGCCTGTTATGCCTTCATTTGTTCCAATTCTTATTCAAGTCTATGGATTTGGAGACTTTGGCTATGATTATGACGTATTGGCTATTTGTTCACTTACTATTGTTGACTTCCGCATTTTCTATGTTTAGGTTGAGCATCTTTCGCTGAGGGTGTAGCTATGAATATTTTGAATTCATTACAACTGCATTCTGTAATAGTGCTCAAATCTAAAGATTGTTTTGGTTTATACTTCATTTGACCAAAATTAAACATAGTATTGAACAATCCATAATTTTAATCATCAAGTTTTTCAACTATCTAATGATGTAGAATAGGTTATTGTTATATTTTTTTAATAATAGCTCTCGTTTCATTAGTATCATCATCATCATCTTAAACAAGAAATTCAGATTAATTTGGAATGTAGTTACCACTTGACTTTGTTCTTCGATGATGAGTTTTTTTCATATATCGTATATATATTTAAAATATATGTGTAATTTAATTCTCAATTTTAACATAATTTGTAACTAAGACCATTAACTACTATTTAATAATATTTCTTGAGATAAGGATGATTATTTAATTAAAATATTAAAATGATTGATTTCGATCCCTCAACATTTGGATTAGCCCACACATATTAAAAGGAAGACAAAGATGAAATCAATACTTTAAGTATGCCTAGTGCACCTTAAGTGATTTACAGAAGCTTAAATGGTCCAACATAAACGAATGGAGGAAATAAATTAAATAATTTCAAACATGGAACAACAACATTGGGATTTGTATTTAAAGAGGGCATTCTTTTGGCAGTAGATTCAAGAGCTAGCATGGGTAGTTTTTTGAGTAGTGAGCAAGTGCGAAAGGTCATTGAAATTAATGAGTATCTATTAGGTATGCATATAATTCAAATTATTATAGGTACAATGGCTGGAGGTGCAGCTGATTGTTAATATTGGTTGGCATATTTAGCCAATCATTGTAGAACATATGAACTAAAAAATGGAAGTAAATTGAGTGTGGCAGCTGCCTCCAAATTCCTTTAAGGAATTCTTATTGGTTATAAAAACTCTGGTCTCTCAATGGGTTGTATGATAGCAGGTACTGATCTATCTGGACAACACTTATATTACATTGATAATGATGGAATGAGATTGAAGGGAGACATCTTCTCAGTTGGCAGTGGTAGTACATATGCTTATGGTGTATTGGACAATCATTATAGATACGATTTATCATTGGATGAAGCAGTAGAACTGGGAGTCAGAGCTATTTATCATGCAACACACAGAGACACTGCTTCAGGTGGTGTAGTTAGAGGTAACAATTGAAGATCATTCTAGTTTATCACATTCATTAGAATGGTTGGACTAAAGTGCATGATGGAATCGATGTTGTCGATTTACATTATAAATTCGCATAATAAAAGGGATTAGTAGGAGATGGTGATGAAGCTAAATAGAGATTGTTTTGATTTATAAAGCATAATATTAATATTTATTTATATGTCTAAGAAAGAGGCTAAGAAACAAGCAAAATAGCAGGAAGAATCCAAATCCAAAATCAATTTTGAGGAACTCATTATGAATAACCTATCAGGATTTAAGATGGTTTAAGACAATAGTGGTTTTCATTTCACAATCCTGAATTTAAATCAGAAGAATGTAGATGTTTTGACTCAGACCTTTGGAAATTACAAATACATTGAATCAATAGATTTAAGTGGGAATAACATTACTGAAATTGTGCAACGTATTATTCTTACTATCTAGTTTCATAACTGCCGTACTTGATCAGATTAAATGTCGAAGGCAATAATATCAAGGATTTGAAATCCCTTGCCAATGAGGAGGCTTTCAAATCTCTTAAGTATCTCAATGCTGCATCTAATAAATTGGTTGAATTAGGTCCTATCAAAGTCCCCTTAATATAACTTAATCTGAATGATAATAAAATTGAAAAAATGGATACTTTTGACGGTAATCCAAAATTGAGGCAATTATACTTGAAGAGAAATAAAATTGCTGCTTTGACTTAGTTTTAAAATCTACCTGAGTTGAAAGAACTTAAATTAAGCGAGAATAAAATCAAGGCAATTTAGGGAATAGAATTATTAACCTCTATTTAAATATTGCAATTAAGAAAAAACTTAGTATTTACTTAATATTAATCTAGATTGAAGGGTTCGATGAAACATTTCCAGTTTTGGAGAACATCGTTCATTTTGACATTAGGGAAAACAAAATCGATAAATTTGACGAAATTACTAAGTTGCAAACCTTACCGAACTTAAAAAGGTTGCTATACAAAGGAAATCCTTTTGAGTCTAAAAGTCCTAATTACTTATTAGATACAATCAATATTATGGTTAGATTAGAAAAAATAAATAATATTTTTGTGACAAAGCAACTCAAGGAAAAAGCATTTTCATTTGCTAAAGATAAATACGATAGAGAGGTGGAGCAAAAGAGATTGCAAGAAGAAGAAGAAAGAGCTAAAGAAGCAGCCCTTGCAGCATAATAGGATCAATGATATTGTTTAAATATAAATTATAATACATCAATTTTTTCATTTGGATCTTCTTTTAGCTTTTACTTCTCTGAATAAAAGGACACAGCAAACTAATTCGGCTAATAATGTTATAAGACACAAAAATGTAAATAAGTGTTCGTCTCCGATCCTTGGGATGATGATCTAGAACATAGCGGCTGTCAGAGTTCCAGTGCTTTCAATCAAGGATGAAACAGTTGATATTGCTGCTTTATCATTTTCAAATTATTTAGTAAGTTCAATTGAAATCACTCCTGAAATGTTATTGTATGGTCCTCCCTGGAAGATACCTATTGCCAAAATGCAAAGATAGTATGGCCAGACTACCAAATCCAAACAAAATCTAATCACCAACATTGAACCCATAGCCAACAACAAACTTGGTACAAAATAACAGGCACGTCGTTTATACTTATCACCCAAGTATCCTAAGAATATTCCACCAACATAACAGCCAACATCAAACATTTATGAAATATATGAGGAATGATTCTCGAGTTTCTCTCCTTTTTATTAAAAATAGAAGGGCAACCAATCTAAAAATCCATAGAAAGTTCCTTTAAGGCAAGCATATCCTACAGCATAAATGGCAACTCCAGGAACCAACCAGGCTGATAGAATATTTAAACTTTTATTTTTCTATTTTAAAATTAAAGGAGCAGATTCCGATTCATTTACACCTTAAATTTAATTTCTAGGTTCGCTTTATAAAAATGACAAGGTGGCTACACTGACTAGGATCAGACAGCATGACATAAAGTAAAAGCCCCAATAAACTGGCATTTCGAGTCTTTGAATGACAACATCACCAATTAATAATCCATAAATATCACCCGCGTTAACACATCCTGACCATAATCCCATCATTAACCCTACTTTATGATTTTTAAACCAATTTCCCAATACATTTACGCATGCAGGATAGCAGGCAGATTGTATTAAACCATTTATAGCCATTAATATTATGACCAAAGGACTATTCATTAAAATTTAAATCTTACAAAGTTAAGAGTTGAAACTCCTGCAATATTCCAAGGATTGCAAACAACATACCAACTGCCATACAACTAATTCCAATAGAATGCTTCAAACTGTTTTTACAACACATTGGACCTATTGTATTCATACCAATGCCATATGTTAATAGGAATGTTAAATATGCCTATCCCATTTTATTTTTATCATAGTTTTCTATGGTTAAATATTTTTGCATGTATGACCATAGAGTTCTGGCTGCATGCATTTACGCATAGCTAATAAATGTAAGAATCAAAACAGTCTTTTTTCCCATTAAAATAATTGTTTTTATAAGTCTATTCTTTATGTATTAAGTGATATTAATTAATGATGTAGTTTTACGCATTATAAATGTATCAATCAAAATAAGTTGTCATATTTTATACTAAATTACTTTCAACAATTAAACAATGACTCAATATTAATTTAATGATATATCATTATAAGGTAGAGAGTAACGCACTTCTTCTTAGTACTTTTTAAGTTCTAAATGAAACAGAATAGAAGAGAAAAAATCAGAAATCTGAAGGTGAGGGAGATGAAACTTGAATCATATGGTAGTGGGTTAAATTTTTGTATTCTGTAAAATAGGCTCAAGGAGCATAACATCACAGAAGAATACGATATGGAAATTGCGATCAAGAAATTAATAGAATCATAGAGATGGGCATTTTTATTTGAAATCCCTTTGAATATACTTACGTTTAAATTACTAAAGAGGATATTCTAGTTGATATTCTGTATTTATCAATCGATAAACATAAAGGAAAGAAATAAGTTAATAAAAATTACTTAAGCTTTATTGGAGCAAGATTTGAAGAAAGAGATTACAAGTCAATTAATTTGAGTTAAGAACATTAGCATATTAATATCACACAAAAAATGAAATTGCTAATCTTATGCTATATTATTATTAATGAATTAACTAATATTAAGAAAAATGGGTGTCACCGAACAAGATCTATTACCTCTCAAAAAGATTAAAGTCCCTCCTGAGTTTGAGAGTGATTCTCAATTCTATTAAGAAACAATCCTGAAACAATATGAAAAAAGAAGATAAAGATTGTTAATTGAATATTAGGAATTACTCAATAGAAAATCTGAAGAAACTTAAAATCATCAAAAATCGCTACCTCCAGAAGAAAAATAAGAGGATTCAACAACATCTAGGATTAATGAAAAATTGTTGAAGATGAAGAAGTTTTAACAAGACTATCGAGAATAATAATTGATGCAATACTCACAAAAAGAGCAATTAATTGAAACACGAAGGAAACAAATAAGCAGTGAAAGGGAATTGCGTGCATATTAAAAGGAAGTCTTAGACACTTCTCGATTAGAATAAGTTCATAGAAACAGGGATATTATTTAGAAATTGATAACAGATAAGCAAGTTTAAAGGAGGATGAGCTATGATGCTAAGTTGTAAAAATGGGAACTCCTAAAATAGGCCTAATATTTAATTCCTAAAAGTACTAGAGTTGATGAAACATTGGCTCGTTATTAGAAATGCTTAGAAGAAAAGAAATAGTAGGATTTACAGAGATTAAAAAGATTGGAGGAAAGTCTTGAGAAGGCTTGTTCCAAGAAATCATAAAATGTTGTCGAAGTTAAAAGAAGAGGATTACTTGAGTAATTAAAAATTGAAGAAGCTTTATTTAACAGAGAAAGATCTTAAAATGCTAAGAAAAGCAATCTTCTTGAAAAAACACAGCAAAGAACTGTTTTGGATAGACGATCGATGAGTGAGTTACCAAAAGAAAAACCTTATCCTTTACCAAAATTTTTAAGTTCTAAATAACAAAAAAAGTTAAATTCTTAAACTCTGTAACATTTCTCATCAGAAATTACATAACTCATAGATTCAGTCAACATTCATGATATTGAAGAGAAATTACTACAAGTGTGTGCCTCTTAAGATAAGACATAAGGAGAATTATTTGCTAAAACTAATTATTTATTTTTATATCACTGATTTACATAATCTCAAAAATAAATTAATATTATCTTAATTTTCAAGTCCCTTAAATAGAATTCTGCAATTAAGTAATTTTAGTCTTTTAAACTCTTTGACTTCAAAGAATGAAAAATTACAGTTAGTAAAGGTTGAATTTATTATTTATGTTCTAATCTTGTGCTAACATAGTTAAGACTTAAGTTCATTATTAAACCCATTTTTCAATATTAACTTTAATATATGTTCAAACAATTGAAATGAAAAACTTATTTTGAAAAACTATTAATACTATATAAGTTGAACCTATTGATTTAAATAGTATACATCTAATGGTATTCCAAAATAAATTAGGTTAATTCATATTTTGTAAATTTATAACTTAAAATGAAGAATTCAAAATTTTGTTATTGATGATATTTTTTATTTTTACATTAATAAAATATAAATCTAATCTATGGATTATAATATTGAATTAATCTTATTCAAGAAATTTTAGATAAATTTGAAATTGTAATATGAAGATGAAATATGTAATACTAGATAAAGTCATTAAATTATTTAATAAAATTGAAAGTAAAAAAATGGCATAAAGTACAAGAGATTAATCTATTGTTTTAATAATTTAGTAAAAATCACTTATTCTTAATTATGTCAAATAAAAGGTGTAATAAAAACGGAATATAGAATATCATTATGATGAATTAAATTAATGATTAAAAACGAATATAATTAAAAATAAAATGTTTGGTAAGGCGATTGTTTTAATCGTGTCAATATTGAGTCATCTTCTCATTTTCAAATTCATTAGGACATCCCTCGTTTATAAAAATAGATAAGAAGTCGATCAAATATTGACATACCTTAACAAATACTTAACAAACACTTATTATGCACCTCCAGCCAATCATTCAGCAGTATCAATTATATAACTAATTGTTAGTATAATTCGATTCTAGTGAAACCGGAATTCGATTATTGCAAAAGGTCAGATTTATACAAATTTTACCACCCTGACGTTGTAATGACAGACACTTATACTTTTCGCGAAGCCAAAGGTGTGATCAGAGAGGCCTTGAGATCCTCTTATTTTGATTGCATCCCTTAAATGTACTTCAAATTGAGAAACACCCAAAGTAATGTTGTTTATTCTAATCAATTGATAGCTTTGTCGAAACACGTATTGCCAGAGCAATTAACTTTGCCGTTCACTTACTACGATCAATTAGTTCATAAATTTAAAGTGGGACAAGGTATGATCTATTAATGAGCCATTAGCATCTCTATGTTTATTCTAAAAATATAACCATTTGCCATCAAGACACGTTCTCTCTCATAAGGACAATCTCATGAATAATTAATATAAATATATTGATTCACTCAGAGAGAAGGGAGTTGATGAAGAATGTATTAAAAATGCAACCTTTATCCCAAAAACCTATCGTTTGTTTTAGAAATAAGATTGTATAGAATTCTTCAATTATTTGAATTCTCAGGAGTACAAGGACAAAATAGCTGAAGAAGGACCCCAATTTATAACCAAAGTAGGTTTGGAAGTTCACAGAGGCAGAGGAATCAAAGTTTTATTTCCTGAAGAAACTAAAAAGTTGTAGGAAACCTATAAAAATGGAAAAAGATGTGGTGCAGATCAATCTCTATTAGTTGCACAATAATACATTGGAAACCCAATGTTGTTCAATAATCATAAGATAGAATTTCGAATATATTGGATTCTGGCTTCGACTAATCCAATAATAGCTTATGCATACGACAAGACTTTAATTAGAAGATGCATAGCTCCATTTGACAAATTCTCATTAAACAAGGAGGCTCACGTATGCAATACAGCCATAGTGAAAAGCACTCTTAAGTAGAGAGGAGCAGATTTGGATTTGGATGATGAAAATGCCGATGAATCTGAATTGTTTATCGATTGGAAATTAGATTATTTGCAAGACTTATTACTATAATAAGGAAAAATTAAAGACAAGAAATGGCTTCAAAATTATCTCTATCCAACAGTTGATAGAATGATTATACACTCTATTAAGTCAGTGGAAGACTAAATAACAAGAGACAGTAGATTAGCAGAGTTCTTTGCAGCTGATTTTATTATGACTGATGATCTGAAAATTCATATCATGGAAATCAATTATAATCCTCAAACATTAAAGACTACACCTGCAAGAGAGAAGCAACATACCAAGATGACTTAGGACATGATTGATATTCAGAATGCCTATCTTAGGAGCAAGTACTTAAGATTTAAGAAGATTATTCTTAAATTAGTAGCTAAGATGAAAAAAGATTTCGGACTTCTCGATTAAATTATTACACAAAAAAATATATAAGAAATAAATGAAGCGTATAAGGATAAATTGGATTAAGGCATAAAGATCAATGATGACAACCTTTTCAGATTAATAATGGATGAAAACTTACCTGGAACAAAAAAATATAAAGATTTAATTTAGAAAAAATGCTTATGATGTATTGTGTCACTAATTGTGTATTAAACATAAAAAGAAATGGATTAACCTTTTAAAGTATAGGTTATTATTAATAAAAAGTTTAAAATTTGTTCTTGAATCAATCATTCCAAAAAAAACTCACTCATAAACCGCTCCAAAGTTAATTCTCTATTTGTTGAATGTTAGAAGATGGCATTCATCTTCTAGACAATTACTTCATTCTAATATCCCATTTAAATTAGTTGATTCTGAATTAACGGGATTAATTTTTTATTTTGTTCATCAAAATTGTATGGTTTGATTTATTTCCCATTCTTATCTTTCACAATCAACTTTAATTTTATGACTGGTCCGAATTAAATCCTTTGATTATCTTCACTTAGATATTCAAATCTGCAGGAGAATTCGTACAATTCCTGAGGGATATCAGGAATATGAATTTTAATTTCTTAATTTATTATTTACTATTTTATTGCTGATTTGATATCTTATCTGATCTAAAATGGGCCCTCATTGCAAACCAATTACACTTTCTAAGGCCAATTATGAAATCCATCATTCATATACCTTAATTGCATTACAGCCTCACCTCCTCGTTCCCCTTCAATATTAGACTATTCAATTATTTTTACTCTGTATTTACTTTTTTATTTATCATCCTGCTAAATAACTTAGATAGTCAATTATTAATACCATTGTTGTCTTAGCTATATCGAATATAAGCATTTTGAGGTGTTATTGTCAAATATTCCGGTTTAAAATCTTGTTTGATAGTCATGTGGTATTTCAAAAAATCTTCGGGGGAAGTGATTTTTTATTATTCTCTTCTTTGAATTCTATGGTGGCATAAGGAAATTTACATTTCACGAATATCGGGTAGTCTTTCACTTATTTTGTTCTTAACAACTTCATTTATAAATGGATGATCACTTTCTTCAATGATAGCTTATCCATTTCCCTTGCATAAGTTGCAATCTGATCTGGTGCAGCATTGAATTTCATTTCCTTATACAAAAGCTTCAAAAAATTTGTAATTATTGACTTGATTTTATTGATCCTTATATTCAATAATATTTATGGACTTGCATCCTAATTATTTTATCTTAAGCATCGTATCCTTTTATATTGAATTGGAATTTCGAAATTCAAAAATTAATTGCTAATTGTTTTTTATTTCCACTCTACTCTATTATGAAAATAATTGATACTTTGCGTCGAACTGTTTGATTTTAAATGTAGAGCAAATAGCATTGATGAAATCATCAGGATCGTCGGTTAATTTGAGATATAAGGTTTCAGAACCGAAGGTGACTTGAACCTTGGAGCTTTGCATTTTATAAAAATAAGAATTAATTATTTTAGCTAATATAATAATAATTTCTAGTCCTGATTACGGAATGGCAATTATGTGTAGGCGCTTGTTTTGGATAAGTAATTGATAATGTTTTCAAACAGAAAATATATACATTTAAATGTAAATTCACAATTGGGGTTGTTTTCCAAACACAGTATTTGAATTATATTGATTGAAGACTGAGAACTCCGAGGTTTATTGTTTCGGAACTGGAGAAGTGAATCTAGATGGGTTTTTCGATTGTTCATTAGACTGTACTCTATGAGTGTTCGATCCGAAACAATATTTATGAGAAGTTGCAGTACTTCCTTCAGTCTTGGTCGCTGAATCCCTGGAATTCGATTAACACTACAATTCTTTAATTTGCTATTTCAAGCTTTGTATTTCTTGATCTCTTTTGGCTAACATCGAATTTTGGGCTAGCGTCAACTTTTATTAAAGTTCATGAGCCTGTCTCTTAAGGTCGAAGTTCTCCTCTAGAAGACCCTAGTTCTCCTCTTCTAATTGCTTCCTCTTGTTCAATAATTCTTTGTTCTATTTTAGTATTCTTTAGTATGATTCGCTCAACTGTTTATTATGTTACTCAATGTTTTGCGATTGTTCATATAATTGTCTAGATACTAAGTATAGACTTTAATGAAAAATACTTATGACAACATCGTCCTTAGGAAATTCAGGTAAAAAATTACTAGATTAAATGGGCTAGTTCGATTGATTCATCTCATCCGTCTTGGGAGCTGAGAAACTGAGTTCCCTTTGGTCTTGCATTTCATCTAAATAGAGTGATTCACGTATTCCTTGGTTAAATAGAGTGGCAAATTGATCTGGAGACAGAAAAATGGGGTTATTGCTACTTCGTTACATGATAATTTAATTAATATTAATAGTGTCATTCGATTAAATGAGTGGTATGCTTCTCCGTTTCGTTAATTCTATCCAAAATTTAGGACTTAATAATTGCATACTCCTCCTTGTTGGCTAAGTAATGATCCACTTTCTAGTTGCAAATTGGACATTTATCTAGCATCCCCTTAATTCTTATCCAGTCTTCAAAACAATCGTAATGGTAAACATGTCCACAAAATAGCTGAGCAACGAATTGAGAAACATCAAATTATTCAAAACAAAAAGCACATGAGTCCTCTCCATACAACAACAATGAGGGGTCAGAAGGATATTTAGTTATGATCTCTTGGTCAATCAAATTCTGCATCACAGTTTTCAATCTATCATCAGACAAAGGAACCTGATTCTACATATAAGGTGCTATCTTTAAGATTAACTCATATTAATTACTTAATTCAGATCGTTATCTATTGTCTAAGCCACCAAATATTGCAGTCTTCGCTTGGCCATGTATCCCATTATGCAAAATAGCAATATCCCACAGAACAACCAAGTCAACATTTAAAACAGTGATTGTTTCAGTCTATCTCCCATTGATATTGGAGCCGAATTTGAAAAGGAAAACGAAATGTTATTGGCTAAATTATCCTCAATAAATATGATTGTATATCTAAAGTAGTAACCCTTGAATGGATATGTTGTAGTCTAATTGAAATCCCATGGTTCAAAATTCATCTATGAACAAATTTCATTCTTATTCAATCCCAAACAAATTGATATCTAAATGAAGGAAGGGATGTTCACAAGATCAGCCTTGAAGAACAAGTTAAATTACTGAAATTCATTTGCATCATAAAACCAAGAGCACATTTGCCCTTTTCTTATTTACCCTTGGTATGTGAACTCCTTATTTTCTGAAAATTCAGTTTAGTTATATCCACAAAAGACTTCAGTAGCTTATTATTGTGATTCCTCGCATTTCCAAATCTTACCATAATACCATTTAGAACTTTCCTCATTCGAAGATAAATCTATTTAATACATTTTGGTTTCCTTATGACAAGCATCATCATCCCAATTGCATCCGATTTAGTTATTACATTTCATGCAACTGTTCTATAAACTGCAGTAATCAGTAAATTATTGATATAATTCAGAGCTAATACACTATTGTTCGTATGGAACCAAAGGGATGTCATAGTTAAAATACAAAAGAGCACATGGTTTGATACATGAAGTATAATTCTACAATTCTTCAAGGGGTTCGAGTTTATTTTAGATTTACTCCCAATTCTCTTCCAAGAATTAGAATTAATATTCTAACAATTAAGAATTTGGATATGGAAATGAAGTAAATTTATTTGGACAGTTGCTTTATTGATTTATGTTCTCGTTTTTATCTAGTTGCACTTTTAATAAGCGGAAATTGTCATAAATAAAAACAAATTACCATTAATCTTGAACTAGAATCGACCCAGTGAAAGGGACATCTATGATCTAACGGAAGTTGATTTATTTTTAAATGAACCAATTTGGTGTATTGTCTATGGAGTAAACTAGAGTTTGATGATAGGATTTCTGAAATACTAGATTTGTCTTTGGATCAACGAATAGTGGAGAATTCGAGAATAAGTACAAGAGTTGAACTTCATAAATAATGGAGGAAATATGAAACAATGCTTAACAGGTTTTTAATTCAACCAGTAGATAGTCTTCGAATTATTGGGTCTTCAAAATTATATCATTTTTTTAAATCAATTCTGCAATCTAATATTGTGAAACGAATCTCAATTGCCAATCCAAGAAAGAGTACTCCAATATGTTTAGCATATCCTCTTCTGCAATTACAATAATCAAACTATTCCTCTGTTTATTATAGTATTGTGAAAACCCTCTGATTGCACATATTGAAGTGCAAGTAAAGTTATGTGCCTTCAACGGAAAGGAATTCACTCTACTTGGATGGATTGGTATAAAATAACATGTAATGTAATGTTCATTCACATGACTCACTAAATATAGAAATCATATAATTACTTAAAAGACCTATCATATTCAAAGTTCCATCGATAACAGTTGCCTAGTAATTATAGAATGAGTATTTATTGATGGAAAGCGACTAAATCATCTACAGCAAATCTCCATATTATGAATAATATAAAACTAGTAATTTGATTTGATAGGATAGTGTTTCCGGATCTATAAGCAATTCACTTAGAAGCATATTGCTTAGTTAGACATCTTCTGTGGTGTTGAAGGAATAGGCGTAGACAGAATCTTGATATAATTGTGATTTAGGAATAATGGCATTCATTTATGAACACTGAAATAATAGATTGTCTTGATTCTCGCCTTTCATTTTACATCTAGTGAATAAGTCGGTGATGTTATTAAGAGTTGAGTTGTCAAGTAAACTGGAACTGTAGCATGTTTAAATCAGCAATAAAATTATCATTTAATTATTAAATGTTTCGAATTTTATTCATATTCCTAGCTTTAGCCTAAGCCAAAATCATTACCTAATCATTCTCCCTCAAGCAACTTTCTAAAATGGACTACATCCCAATAAGCAGATTCGGCAGTCGCGGGATTGTAAATTACGAAATATCGTACTTAATCGCCAACTTATAGATAGGTCTCGTTTGATTAATCTTCCCAAAGATTATGAGGGCGACAGATTAATGATCCCTTTTGAATTCTTCTAATAGGATAAATGGCAATAAGCCTAGTCACTACCCGAATGCCAGAAGCAGGATAAAGCAAATAGAATTATCTACCAATCTATAGAAGTTAATACTCCCGAAGAGATCTCAACATTGAATGGATAGCTAGCTTATGGAAGACATCATAATGTCTGGTTGGCAATTTTTAATAATTGCGATCACAAACTTGAAAAAATGTTCTCTGCTTCTGCATCCAAAGTCAAATTGGAAATAACTATCTGGTTTTTCGATGAAGGAGGATAAGAATTCTCTTTGGAAGAACATGGGTTGTTTAGCATTGTGGCTGTCTTGGCATTACTAACTATAATTGGATTTTACTACAACTATCGGATTTACAAGAAGGAACAGGAGAAGTACGGAGAAAAAGACTACGCATTACTTTTTGTCTTAGTAATCATAGGATTGGAGGCAATGTAAAATACTCTCAATTTCTTCAACCTTTTGGTATATAACAGTAATGGAAGAGGAATAAGTGCATTTGCGATCATATCAGAAGTAATATAATCAGTGGATAACTATTTGCTGATGTTGTTATTGATATTAATTGCTTGGGGTTGGACAATTGACTTTATTAATCTAGAGACATAGGCAGCTTTCTATCTTCCCTTAGTATTTGTCCTTGGAGTAGTCTAAACAATATTCGCCATCATAGGCAGATTACTTAGCACTTAAACTTAATTTCATATGTACGAAGGGTGGGCTGGCTATTCAATCAGCATTATTTACATACTTCTTGCTCTGTATTTCTTTTATTCAGCGAATCAGCAAAAAAAGAAAGGGGAAATCGCTAACAGTTTTTATTTCAAACTTAAACTATTTGGAACTTTATTCTTTGTATCCTTCCCAGTTCTTTTGATGATCTCAAAAGTCATTGATCCCTATAAATCATACAAGGTCATTATATTGGGAAGCATGTTAGTGAGGTTATTGAATATTGCTCTCTTGGTAAGATTATTCGTAGGGAAATCAACTGATTATTAAAGAATTTGCATCAAAGGGAAATCCTTTTTGGATAGAGATAAAATAATGTGAAAAGTATTTTAATTTTATAGAATTTATGTAATATTTAAAATTACAAATACTTATAAATTCTCTTTTTCCTGAAATTATATAATTGCATCTATAATGTGTATTTTCATTAATCATTTATCATTAATGCAATCATCGAATCCCCAAATTATATATGCAGTCGTCGCAAGAGGCTCCAATGTCTTTTTGTCAGAGTATTCAACACTTAAAGGGAATTATATCGAATTTTCGAAAACAATTCTATCAAAAGTAGACTGTAATAATATCAAAGGTTAACCAATAAAATGCTAAGAAGTCATTCAACTATGATCAATATGAGTTTCACATTTTAGTAGAAGATGGGTTTTCATTTTTGATTATGGCAGAAAGAGGATTGAAGATGAGAATTGCATTTGCTTGTTTGGAGGACATGAAATAAAAATTCTTTTAAATGTTTTAGCCATAATAAAGGGATAAAGCTATATCGTATGGATTAAATTCATAATTCTCTACAGTAAAATTATACATTAAACATTATGAAAGGAATAGAAAAACAAAATTGAATATTATAATTCTCCCCAGGCAGACAAATTAAGGATGGTTTCTGATAACATTCAGTAAACCAAAGACGTAATGATGGAAAATCTGGATAAAATATTGGAAAGAGGCGAGAAAATTGACATTCTGGTACAAAAAACCGATTAAATGGTTATGTAACACATAGTAATAGGTTTAGGATATCAACAACGATGAAACAAAATGCAACAACCCTGAGAAGAAAAATGTGGTGGAGAAATAAAAAAATGATGATCATCATGATATTAGTGGGAATATTGGCTATCTACTTTATCATGGTAATCGCATGTGGAGGATTTGCTATGCACCGATGCTTTGGTAGTAACGACTGATTAATTAATATATATATGTATTAATTAATTAATAGAAATTAGAGAATGTTTTAATTAATTCAGTTCTACTTTGTAGAATCTGTGTTCAATCAGATTGAGAAGAAGGCTGATGAAGAATGCATTTGTTAAGAAAATGCGAAGTAGGAGAATATAATATTTTGAAAAAGAATGAATGAAATAATGGATTTGATTATATCTCATTATTATTCAGCAGCTCTTCTTTCGGCTAATCTTTCCAATTCTTAGACCAAAACTAATTCTTATCTTCTTCCTGCAGTGACGGCTTCATATTCAACATCGAAGCTGTGGCACAAGTCGGCAGCATCATCCCATAAAGTTTAGTTTCTTTATTTCTTGTTGGTGGCGGCTTAAGCAACTGCGGTTTAGACGGAGATAACTCCTTATAAGTTTTCAGCCTTGTTGGCTAATCTTCCCTTTGAGTCATCAAGTCTGGCTTATGAAGCAAGATATAAATCCTTTTATTAGGCGAAGAGACCTAAGGCGTTGGTGTTTTCAGCGGTGTATGAGGCCCAAGCTTCTTCAACGTTGTTTCTCAAGGTTTACAATAATTGGGCGAGTCTTTCAGCAGCACCTACTGAGTCTTCTTCTTATGTGATTTAAGCCAAAGCAGCCAATGGGGCCATGAAAGCCTTGTTCATCTTGGTGGCAACTGATGATTTCATCAATTTGGTGGTCATTTCGGCAACTTAGATCAAACTGGCTCCTCCTTTAGCTAAAGCGGCGGCCAAATCAAGAGAGTCATCGATGGCGTTGATGGCATCGTTGAATGTGACTGCACCTCTGTTGTATGATTGGGTGTCTTCCTTTCTGGCGTCGTTGATGAGTCCGACGTGTAATGAAACGGTGTTCAAGATGTTTTCAACTTCACCGAGGGTGGCTTAGGTCTTCTTCAATAAGATGTTTGAGGTCTTCAAGATACCGTTGGCGATTTTGAGTGTACCAGTAGCATCTTCAACTTCAGCTCTTCTGTAAGCAATTTCGCTATCGCATTCAGCCTTTTAAGCTCCATAGACTTCATCGTGTGTTCCTTATTCTTAGGCGACTGCAGATTTGAAGTTATCAAGAACTCCCTTGATTGTGTCAAGTGGTGAGTGGGCTTTGATTTTGTTTTCGACTTCAACCATGATGTTCATGATGCTTCTCTTTCCACCGTATGTGAGTGGGAATTTTTGCACCATACCAGCGTTAGCGAGAGCTAATACAACCAACAATGTGATAGCAACTTTCATTAAAAATATTAATGTTTATTTCAAACTCTATCCTTGCCTTTAAATACATAAAAAAATTAGAACTAATTCAAAAACGGATATAAAAATTTATACATCAATACATTATTTGATACGATTCTAACTTTATTCATCTCAATCTTCATACAATTTGAGGAGAATTACACCTGTAACCCAAGATATTCGCATGAAAATCTTATTAACGAAGGATTATGACACCAAAGAAGTAACTATAACATGGAGAAATAAAAAAGAAAAATCTTATTTTTTAAATCACTATTTTGATATTACAATTACAGATTAACTCAGAAAAGGATCTCATATTGTTCGATAATCACTTCCAAAATTTTACATTCCTCTATCCCTTCATGAGTAATTTATAAAAATAAGAGATCTTTTGACATTTATTTTAATGAAATAAGATTATGAGCTATTCTAATATTGATACAATCCAATAATTAGATGTACCTTGCATTACTCAATTCATTAATCATTAAGAATATGTATAATATATTTATTTTTAGATTTCCTATCTTGAGTTAAGAAATTAGTGACAATTTACTATAATAATAATGTGAAAATATATTAGAATCACTCTTTTGGTAGATAGTCTTGTGAAGTTTTTATATTTTGTGTACTATTTAGTTTTTCTTGAGTATCTGGGACTTCTAATTTATTGTCCGGATCTTCGACTGATTCTGTTTTACTTGGAGTTTTCACATGTTCATCGTTTTTTTTATTTTTATCTGTTCCTTCATTTTGAGTTTCAATTTATATACAATTAGTTTCTTTGGAAGTAATTTCTTTTTTTAATTTTTTAGCATTATAATGATTAGGAAATTCTAAATGATCAAAATTTGAATTATTATTTTGATCCTCAAATTATATTTGTTACTCTAATTTTTATTCTTATTCTGCACTCTCTAATATTGGCTTATTGTTTTCTTCAATCAACCTAGACTACTTCAATTCATTCATTCTAATTTTTCGAGATTCATTTAATGAGCATTTGTCTGCTAATTCCCTTTATAGTTTAAATGAGGCATCCTTAAACACATTTGCATACCCATTATATATTTCAACTTACTTTTCTTTGGGTAAATCATCTATGCATAGAAAACAGTAGAAATTCATTTTACCAATTTCTTCATTAGGAATCATGATATCTAGACAATCAAAATGAAACCACTCCTCACAGGATTCACAACAAATCATCGGATCTCCATCTTTAAATTTGCCTCTGCAAACACAATATAAATTGTCATCTCTTTAATAATATTCATCCCCTACTAATTCTATGATTATTTCCTTTTTCTAATCAACTTTCTTGCTTTTTTTGAATTTCTTTAACATTAGCATATCTATTAATTTTGCTTACTTTTTTTGAGGATTTAATTCTTGCATGAATTTACTTGCTCTTCTTCTCAACTTTTCATACATTTTATAAATGATATCCTTCTCGTAATCTCTATATTTAAAGAACTTCCATAACTCATCAGTTGCAGTAATGGTACTTTTATAGAATTATGTAATTATTTATCCATTCTAATCAACCTTACTTTAATATACTTCTGGTAGTTTAGTTAGGTAATACTATTTTTATTATTTCAATTAAGGTTCTGATACAGACTCAAAAACATATTTGCCCTATTCAAGTCTCAAATTTACAACCATTTTTTAATCTAAAATCTAATCTATGAATTCTTTTAATTTAGTTGCAAAATCTACTAAATCAAATTCATTCTCTTAGTATTCCTGCATTTCCAATTTTAATTGTGCTTCCTTGGAATTTTTCGTTTTTTTAACTCTTTATTGAGACTTTTTGTGGACAGACTTGCATTTTTCGTAAGCTCTAAAAAAATCAATGATTTCTCTTTCATATAATCTTTGTTTTGATTCCAATATTCGTTTGACTTTGAGTGGCACATGTTTTTAACAAAATATCTAATAATCTGTTTTAGTATTAACAATAGTTTGGGTTAAGAATATTCCTGATCTTCTGGCACATTCAACATGAAATCCTGTTTAGCAATTGCCTCTAGCACATTAAATGCACATCCCAGCCTTTTTGATATTGCACAAACTACAATTAAGAATAAATCTCTTTTGGTTGATGTTATCAACTCCTCTTAATATGTCTTACTTTTCATCTAGAAAACATTCAGGAGACCAATAAAAACATGATAAATGAATCCACACCTTTTGTGGTTAGGGTTCTTTGATGTCCTTATTGTTCTCAAGATCTCTAATATCTCTGTTTGGTAATTTACTAAAATCATAATACAGTTCTTAATCATCATCTATTTGTTAAACTATTTATGTTATTAATAAACTTACATAATTTAGAAACTAAATCGTTTTTCATCATAGTTTCCCCTTAAGATTCAAAATAGGTTTAATTTAAATGCTCAAAACTTGAAGCATCAATTTGGGTTGCCTTCATCGCTCCCCCTAGTTTTGGACATAAAGCACAACGTAAATATTATCCGTTGGGTCCAAAAGTCTAACATACATCACATATCCAATCTTCATTCGGTATCACTTCTATTAAATAACACTTCTAATGGACTGATATATTGCATTTGGAACAGAACACTATTAGATTATCGTCTGTATAGTCTCCATCATTACAAACCTAACAAAGGGCATCGTCTAAAATTGGCGATAAGTGAATTCCACCTCCTTATGTCTTTTTGCCTGTTTCCTAAGTAATAATATTCTATCCTTCTGTCTAGATTTTGAGCTCAATTTTTTCAATATATTATTTTTCGTATTCCGTTAGACCAGAAATATCCCTTAATAGGTTATTAGATTAATCTGTTTTAATCGGGGGTTTTAATTAGGGTATATCAACTGCTAAAAAGTTTTGGAGTGCTTTTTCATTTTCCCTTTAAATTTTTTCCAATTCTAATCTAAAAATAATAAAATAATACTACTCTTAGTTGAGAATAATATCATCTAAATCCTAAATTCTTAATTGTCTCATCTCTAAAATGAATATATCATCATTCACATCATACCCTTTTTTATTTTTCTATTTTTTACAATCACTTAATTAATCGATAATTATACTCTTAACATGAAGTACCATTGGGTTATTCAGTTTTCTTGAGCAATTTTTGAACTTCTTAAAGGTTATGTTCAAGATAGTCATGATCACAATTGAAATACATAGCTGCAATCATAAATTGTAAAGTGGAAGGCTGCAAAAATTGTACTTGAAATTAGATTTAGTTTACTTGGATAAATAACCTTTGCATTGTTCGTGTTCTCAATATCTGTCCAATCGAACTCTCCCATTTTTTGAATAGTATGTAAGTAATTTTGATATTTTTTCGTTACCTTCTATTGCACCTCAATCATTTAATTTTCTTCGCTTTCCTCATGCAAAGTCTTGTTTACTAGTTATCTTCTCACTCTGGTTTATTTTCTCCTCTTCATAGCCGGGTCTATATTCTACATATAACTATCATAATTATGAGCCATTTATTATATACCTCTTAAAATTTGCAAAAAGTACTTTAAAATAAAAAATAATTGCTCAGTCCTCATATAAAGAATCAATACGTTATCTTTCTCTTTTCAATATTCTCGAAAACACCCACTTCATGTAAATACAATCAATGCTATGAGGATTTAGATACCTCCTTGTTTAATCTTATTTACATAATTCAATGTAACAACTAGAATCACTATCCTCTCAATCTAAAACAATCCCAGTTATAAAGTATTATTCTTAAAAATAAGTATTTAATATATCTTTATTTATAAAATTTTAATAAATTAAACTTTCTATACAGAATAAATCAATTCTTCAACATAAAATTATTTAAGATCCTTTGGTATATTAAAGCAGTCGTCCTTTTTTTGAGTTATTTCTTTCTATTTTCATTTTTAATTACAATTTTACTTTATAGCAAAAACATAATTCATATATTTTAATATATGCATTATTTATGAATTCAAAGTTATAAAAGGGTAATAGTAAATATGATTAATTTAATTGAATCAAAATAACTGAATTTATAATGCTAATATAATATATATATATATAATAATCATATAATTTGTTGTAATTATTTCCTAATTTACAACCCTTCATAAATTTATATCTAGATGAACTGCTCTAATTTTATCAATGCTACAAAGACATTTCCATTTTGTCCCAATAAAATGTTTATTGCAGACAAATTTAATTTTTCAAAATTAAAATTCTTCTATTATTAATTTTCTCTATGCCAAAATTGAATATATTATTCTGAATTTTATGTAGGTTCATCTAATTGAAAGAAATAATTTAAAGATGACTGGGTAATACGTTTCGTTATTCTCTCATCTTCATAAGCTATAAATTCTCTTTCTGGATAGGTTATCATCCACACTGCTCCATTAACAAATGCCTTTATTTCATTTCCTTAAAAGCATGAATAATGAGGCTTGATTTCACAATCATAGAAAGCTGGTTTTTCTTTTATCCATGTTTTAGGATCCTCTCTCCAAAAATAAACAGTTGAGTCTGTTACTTCAGCTAACACATCCTTTTCATAACCATATGTCAGACAATCCATATAGTCATTGAAATTAAAGATCTTTTTATTTATAATTTTAAAATTTTGACCCAATCTTTTGATGATGTAAAAGGTATGTTAACGATCTATAAAGATTTGATTCTTAAAAAAAAAGCAGTTGATTTCTGATGTAATATCAATTTGTCTTTATAGATCTAAAGTACTTCTTAATAACCAATTTGAATTCACGTGTAATCTAAGCCAAGTGTATATATATCTTTTGGAGACATCGTACATAATCAAAATGTTTCCGCTTTCATTCAAATTAAGTTTAAAGGGTTGACCTATACCAGCGATTGAAAATTATTATTCTCTAGATTTCCAATTGCCATCCAATCTGTCGAGTGTTAGAAATCTATTCCCATTTAGTTATAACCATAAGACAATTGATTTTTCATTGGCACTAATTGAGAATTTAACTAAATTAGGCTCACCCTCTATTTAGAATTGAGATACTTATTAAAATAATTGCTAAAACATTATAAAAGAAAATAATGAACCAATATATTTAATAAAGTGATTTCTTTAAATTAGTATTAAAATTGTATTCAATTGATAATGTTTCAATCGTAAAATTAATCACAGTGGTCTTATATTTTAGTATTACCTGAATAAAAATTGAGTAATATTTTGGTAAGTGTTGCAGAAGAAAATTACACCATCAATATTAAAAAGAAGGTTCTCCTTTGATAGAACTGATCGAATAGTGAATAAAATAATTAATTGATATGAATATATATTAATAAATGAAATAATTTTATTGTAGTTTATTAGCGTATATTTAAAGGAATATAATAAGAGATTAAGATATTAATAAAAATGTCATAACTTCCCTAATAAGGATAGGAATCGAAGCCTCATTCTAATTTGCCTTAATAAAATATTCCATAAGGCTAGAATCAGAATCAGTTCATACCTCAATAAGGAATTCCAAATCAAATTTTCCCTTAGGCTCAACCATAATATGTGGTTCCTGCCTAAAATTTAGGAAGAGCTCCAATAAGTGGATTTCCAGCATAACAGCTTCCATATTAATAGCAATAAGGATTATAACCCTTGCCTCAATCATAGATAATAGGATAAACTGGTGCTCCCTATCAGACTGGTCCAGTGTAATTAAGTTCACATATATTGACTGAATAAGCCATAAAAGGAGAATCGAGAATTGAATATGTGCCATATGAGAGAGTAGTCACCGAATATGAGGAAGTGAGAAGGTAAGTGTAGGTGCCAATAACACGATAAATAACTGATTATTATGCGGTTTAATATGAAATTGAATATATTCCATAAGTAATATAAGAAAAATAAATTGGTAATAATTTATTATTAACAATAAGAATATGTACCAGTAGAAAGGATCTAAGAGAGAACAGAATATTACACAGTATAAAAATAAAATATTTTGCCTGTAAGAATATCAATTATAATTAAAGGCTCAGACAAATCTAGCATAATCCTAAACTATTCAAACTCAGAGAGTATAACAACAGATAGTGGTAAGAATATCTTAATTTCCTATTAGACTCAATAAGCTCAACAATATGTGACAGTCGCTTAACAGCCCCAAGTTACCACCTATTAGGCTCCTCCAATTCAAACGACAGCAGTTCTACCACCACCTCCAGTTTAACAACCAATAACAAGCACTTTGATTTAACCTCCAATTACTACAACAATATAACGACCACCTGTTGTATAAAACACTGTAATTCCATAAACTCAGTTGGCTTCCACATATGTTCAATAATAGCCTGCTATTGTCACAGGTTAATTACAGTCAGTTCCATAAACCATTCAAACTGCAAGTGTTGTACCATAAACAATTTAAACAACCAGTGTTATTCCATAGACAAGAACTTTGAGCAAACCACCAACAACTATCATTCAACCATAAACAACAATACCTCAAGCATCAATTCCTTTGGCAACTACCACAGCTTTACCTGGTTAATTAGCTTAAACTGCTGTGCCCTCATCTATTTATAAGGACTTCCAAAGATTGCCAGCCTAAGGGAATTCACTTTACAGAAAAACTTTACCACCCATCTAACCTGGATAATTAGCACAAACAGCCCCACCTATATAAGTATATTATCCTTTAACAATCAGGTTCCAACATAACCTTAGTAACCATAAAAGCCGGCCAAACAAGATAAGGATAAGACATTCTTAGAAAGGCTTTTCGAGTGAATTATAATAAAAAAATGAATATAATCAATAATAATCAAGAATTCACTATTCTCAAATAGAATATTCTATATAAATTCGAATTTATTATATTATTATTTAAAGAAATCCAATAATAATTTAAACTCCCACTTATTCTAATTAATTTGTTCATAAGTAATTACATTTTCTGAAATCTTGTTTGGAAATATAAATCAGAACATATATATAAATCTCTCGCCATACTAATAACTAATTTGTTGTCCATTTAAAAAGTGTAGAAGCTAGAAATTGTGCATTCAAACTAAAATATTTCGATTAGAAATATCAAGCTGATGCATATTATCAATCAATTAAACCAGATCTAAGTAAAGATAAGAAAAATGACTATCTAATATTATCTAAATATTAGGTTGAATATTAACACTTTATAGATAATCTTTTCAGATTTGTAGGTGGATTTGTAAATAACACAAAAACATTTCTACTTTGATATCATACTTGATTACTGATAATTCATGATCACGAATTTAAAACTTAGAGAACAGACTAATTGTCCTACGAAGAGGTAAGTATTCGAAAATCTTTCTGAAGCATCTTGTAATGAAGGTAAAATGCGATTGTATTTTAAGATTCACATGACAATTTAGTATTGACATTGCTATCAATATTATGATTTTATTCTATATAATCAAAACATAATATAATTATTATTATATAATACAATACATATATTTGATTGTTCTATGGCTTAAAATCAATCAATCAAATTTATAAAACTCAGTACTTTATTAGTATTAGATCTGCAAGCACTATATTCTTTATCAGGCTCAGTTTTTATTGTTTGTGTGTAATATTTCATGTATTTGTTTTGGTTTTATGATTCACAATTTTCTATTCTTTCTAACGACTTTAACACACATCTATTATTTTTCATTTTGAACTTCTGCATTCGCTCCAAAGTAATTTAATGTTTCACAAAATCTTAATTCAGAGATTTTCTATTTATTTGGGGTTCACTTAACATAATTGCTAATTATATACATCGACTTTATTCGTTCTCTCAGTCTAGAATTTTGTTTAGATACTTCGCGATCGAATTGCAGCTAAAACTGTTTCCTAGAACTATATATTTTTAGGTCATTTAATTGTAATTTTGGCTCAGTTTTCTGTATCGATCTCAATCGTTAAGATAGTAATTCATTTTTTGCTTATATTTGTTACTCTTGGATTTGATGATTTCTCTTTCTCATCCGTTGCTAAAACCCTGTGATTTGATCAATTAGCTTCGAATAATCAGAGTCGTTATAGCTTGAACCCCTTACTTAAGCAATTCTTCTTTGGTGACTTTTAAACTATACTCTTTATTCAAACACTTAATGAAATGACAAATAATCTCTTTTAATCATATTAATAAGGGTTCTAAACCATTTCATATTAGCAATCACAAAAATCTCCTGTAGCATCTACACTTTCCCAAGGATTTGATCACATACTCAATAATTGCATTGAGAGATGCCAAATTGAGATGGTTATAATAGAAAATGTTGAAAAACTCAAAGCTTTACATAAATAACTCAAATGAATATGACTATTTGATGATGGCCATAAAAGATGTAGACTCTTTAACTAATCAACACATTGGTGCCTAATATTTTAATTATTATTATTATATAGGACGATCGTTGAGTTCAACATCAAAATGTAACACCATTTATCTATTAATCGTGATATTATTACTCCCTAAACAGAGAGATTGAAATAATTAAAAAATACACATAAGTTTATACTCCTCTAAATCTATGGGTACTCAGAGATAACGAATCTTGAATCTTACAATGCAAACTTCCCTTCTCTCTTAATTTTAATTGAGAGGATTCAGTTTCTTTGGAAACTCTAAAGAAACTTCCTTTTTGGATATTTATATTCCAATAAAAATATTTGGGTAAGTGTTGCAAATATACATAGAAACAAATTTATATGTATAATCGATCATTGAAATGAGGGTGGCTATAACTCAAGAACTTTGAAAAAGTTCATAAAATGCATTTATTAGGAAGAATTTAGAGAATAAAACAGTTCGCTAAAATCTCTTGCATCTACGAAATTGTGTCTCACCCATTTCTTGAGATAGCAAATGGTTTTGAGTTTGTCTTTCATTTTATCGATATCTTTTCTTAATTTATGAGTTAAGGCTCTTTTGTATTTTTCACAGAGTTCTTGGTTGTAGTTCGTCATAACTTTAGGTTTGATTACCTAGTGTTTTTTATTGCGATTTTCTTTGGCTAGATAATTTTCATAAGGAACTCTAATCTTGTCCCCATTACTGATCAATTACTTTAATAATTGGATATTCTCAGTAGTGAATTACTCTAATCCATCTTACAACAGGATATGTCTTTTCCTTAAGGATATGAATTGTAATACTTGCAACCAACTTGATTACATTGACCTAAGAAATTGTAGATGGCACAAACGTAAGAAAAAGAACTTGGGTCTTCTTATTAAGATTTACGCACTCTCTCATCGAAATTTGTATCACTCTAAATGTTTAAATAAGAATTTACAAGGGAACGCAAAGAGGATTCACTATTTATGCGTTCCAACTATTCGCTCTTCTGAGTCATTATTTCTCCCTCCTCGTATTAAGAGTCCATAAAATAAATAATAATTTTATTCAAAGAAGAACAACAAAAATAAATTAAGAATATTCGAAATATAATATATAGTTTGATACATATTAACTTAAAGAACATAAGTATATAAAATAACAAAATGAGTGGATAAGCATGTGATCCTGATAAGGGATGCTGGCTATTGAGTGATTGTGAATGGAATGAACTCAGCTTTACATGTGTTCGTGATCCTATTTTGGAATTGACACCATACACAGGTTTTGTTTATTCCTTGATTCCGATATTTCTTGGAATCGGAATATTGGGTGGGTTAGGAAGCGGAATGGTTAAAAGGCCTATATTGAATCTCCTGTTAAATTATCCGAATAACATTGCAACTCAGGTCGGAGATAGCTTTCTATTCACAACCACATCTCTGAATTTATTCTTTTTGTTTTTTGAAAAGTATCTTTAAATTTCATTAGAAAGACATCCCGATATCCCAGAATTGCCACTTGTTAACTTTGACATCTGTGTAATATTCAATCAAGCCATCCCTTTAGCCTGGAGTCTCGGAGCTCTCCTTTCGTAACTTTTGCCTTAACTTGCCTTATATCTCATTTAATTATGCTTTTTGATTGGAGCAACTCCTTTCCTATGGAAATTCAGTATTAAATGGTATTTATTAAAGCATTTAGATAAAGATAACTAGAACAAGATAAGAGAAATAATAAGGTGTTTGTTTCAGAGAAAATCAAAACAAGGGAAGAAATGGCGAAGGAAACAGATTTGGATGAAAAGTTGCTAAATAAGTATGAGGAATTTTATGTGAATGACCATAATAAAATTTAAATTAAGAACATTTGCTTTGTGATTGGGTCCTTCATAATTAATTAAACCATTGTCTTAATGAGATCAAATAATTATAATAATTCCATAATTGGATTAGACCCTTGCTCTGTGGAGAACAATTTGATTATCTTGGTCTTACTTGGAGCTAACTTTATTTACACATCCTTGGTTTATTGGAATAAAAGAAATGAAGAATATTATAAAGACTTAGTCTAATACAGACCAAAGCATAGATTTTTTACACCCAGAAAAATATTTTGGTAATATTACTTTGCAGGTTGGTTGGCTGGGTTTAGTACAGGAATTATAGGAATGGGAGGTGGTATCATTCCTGTTGCATTTTTATTGAATAATAAAATAATTGCAAGAGAGGCTGCTGCTACTGCTGCCTTTGGATCTTTTATGATCTCACTTAATAGTTTACTATAGTTATTTTTGCAAAAGACAATAACAAATGAACAGTTGTTCACTTTTATTGGCTTAGGGGTATATACTTTTATATAATTTAAGATAATAGGGTTGCTATTATTCACTAAACCTGCCTATATGTTAATGAATAAGTATAAGGTAGGATTTGTTGTATTAATTGTTGATATAATTCAAGTTGCAAACAATATAATTTCAATTGTGGCTTTAATTATAATCAACTCAGTCCTTTTTGGGTTTGATAAATTATTGGTATATCATTCCCACTGTTGAATATTAATGTTGATTTTGATGAAATTAATAATTTATGTATTCACAAACTAAATAATATGTATTCAATAAATGATTACGGGTAAACTGACTCCCTATAGCTATATATTAGGAGTACTTATCAGAAACCGAAATTAACGTCACTTCTATACTTTAATAGATTCTCTATTATGAAGCTATAGATCCTGCTTTGCTGGTTGAGATAATAAGTATCCTTTAACTTTGAAGGGCTTAATTAGTGATATATTTTAACATAATTAAATATAATGTTATTTTTTTATAATTATAAATATTCATTACTATAATTTAATTATTTTAGATTACTACTAACTAAAGAAAATCTCTTGAAATTAAAAAAATATAAAATTGACTATTTAATATTATATTAATCATTTTTTAACATTAGCACCTGTAAGGAATTTCTCTAATTCTTCTTTGTATACTTTATTTGCATTTTTTAAGAAATTGACTTGATCTCTATGTTTGGCTTCTTCATGTTCTTATTGTTCTTGATCTTATCTTTGCATGTCTTCAATCGTGCTCTCTATTTTTTCAACCTGCTTCGACAAATCTTGACATTCAGTTTCTAATTGCTTTATTTTATTGTTATAATCAGTCTAATCATTTTGTTAATAATTTACTTTTCTTTATTCTGCTTGTAAGGCCTTTCTCATTCCAAAAGCAATAGAACTCTCATACAAAGTTTAATAAGCTTGAATTGTCTGTCTAATTTCATCCCTGACTCTAACTAAGAGAAGTCCTCTTTCAGCACAATTAATTGTAATCTAATTGTAACTTACATATAATACTTGTCTGATAAGTTCATCAAAACATTAAGCATATAATTCCTCTCGAATAGGACATATACCAGTTTCTCTGGCTTATCTTTATTGCAATTTTTTATCTAAATTTTCTTAAAGCAGAATAACATCTTCCTATTTTGAATATAAAATCGAATTACTCTTTTCGCAGGAGTGGAAGAAACACATTGAATCCATAATTGTTATTTCTCCATTGTGTATTCCTAATTTAGCACATAAAATAGATACTCTTGGAGGAAGAATTGAATTCAATATATCCTCTGTTTATGCATTAGTAATTGACTAAGGAGCAGCATCTCTTCCTTTCTTTTTATCTTTAATGGGCTTGCCAGAAGTAGAAACCAAAGTGGCACTTGCATATTTGACCAATGAATTAGGTGCAGGGATATTTGGTTTGTCTGACATTAAAATAATATAATTAATAAAGTTAAGCATTGAAAAGTGGAAATATATATTCTTAAGATATTTATGTTTATCAATTCAAAAATGCAACAATGCAAGTGATATCATCTATAACTTCATCCTCATTTTACCATGCCTAGGTGGCTTCCTTGACCAATCTTTCAACAGCTCCTTCAGCATCATTTTTCAAATAATACCCATAGACAACTTCAACAATCCATTTGTTATCGAGAAACCTTGAATATAAATGATAGGATACTCCCAAATTCCATCTGATGCCATGATTAAGAATTTGTCATTTTAAAATGTGTGTTTAATTATTTCTGGAATAGATATTACGCCCACTTAAGCAGCCACATAATCTCCAAAACTTCGAGACATTGCCAATCCTGGAATATTTTCATCTAACAACCAAACTCTAGCTGGACCGATTGGATTTCCTTCTTCATCGGAATACGCTTGCACTCTTCCTCCATTTTATATAATTCTTTTTTCCTCCTTAGGTAAATCAGGTTTTTGATCATGAGACAATTCAACAACGTGTAATCCATCCTTCTATCTTCCCAAAATAGCCCTTGAATCTCCAATATTAGCACACCATCCCACATGTTCAATAATCAACAAACAAACAGTTGTGGCTCCACTAAAAGTGATATCTATTCCTGAAGTATATAATTCTTTTGTTGTTCTTTCAAATGCTTATCTCAAAATCACTTGTATCATCATGTCTTAATCATTCTTCCCAATTTTATGAGATTTTAATAACTAATCAATAATAATAGGCAATCGTTCTTAAACAAATTAAGCAACTTCATGACCATTCACTCCATGTCCATCTGACACTTATAAGAGATACGAGTTATCTATGTTTCCTATTCCCTCATGAATTGCATAAGAATCCTAATTAACTTTCTCCTACTTTGTATGCAACATTCCAGCTTAAGTTCTATAATTATTCTAATGACAATATACTTCACTGCGTATTTTGATATTAATCTTCTATCAGTTACGATTATATCCGGATTGGATATTGATCTATATCCCTTTATTTTCTTAGCTGATTATTTCTTTATATATTCTATCAATTTATTGGCAATATCGCTTGTAGGTTTCAAATCACCATTGCTCATTGCTCTATTATGTATTTGAGGCGGGGATTTGTGAGTTTGTTGATGTTGCTTTTGTAGATCGAATAATTTTTGAAATTGCTTTTGAATTAGCTCCTCGTGATATTTAAGATTGCTATCTAGTTTCTTACTTTTAACCAAATGTTGGATTTATTGTCTTGAATTAGGTCTAATTTTTTTTTAATTTGCTTCATTTATGTCAAGAATGCATTTGCTGTGAGAATTCTATTTCCTATCCAATTGCTGACTATTATGATGACCATTTCCTCCATTTTTTATCAAAGAAATTAAATCATGTGACAATGCAGTTGATTTTGAGACTTTATTATCAGTTTTAGCTAGCGATGACACCCCTGATTACACCAAATACCTTTTATTTCAACTATTTTTCATACTTGTTTTTCTTTATAGGTGACTATCCTGCCTTTTGAGGGGTAGTCTATGGCCTAGTCATTGCTAACTTTTATTAACTGGCAGAATTAATCTTCATTAATATATATATTATCAACTGTTAGTTAGAAATAATCCAAAGAAAATTTATAATGTATCATACTCATTTTAACCTATTAGGTTTGTGCAATAACATCTATAATTTGAACCAATATCCGTACTTTAACAAGCTTCTTTTCTTTACCCCAATATTATCCTCATTTCCTTCATAATTCGATCTTATCTATCTACTGTGGATGAAGAAGATTTAAATCCGTTCTTAGAATATTTTTTATTATAACACTAAAATAATACTCATGATGGGGAGATTAAATCGTCCTTCTCTTTTGTTTTTCCTTCTCTCAAGATATGGCAATTATAAACTACAAATGAAACAAGAGCCAAAGACGTTGTAATGTAAAGGTAAGAAAAGTCGTAAGTCAATGATTTCTTATTAAAAAAGGCCCACCAAATTGATGATAATCCAAATCCAATACTCTAACATAAATTGAAACCAGCAAAGGCATGTATTTTAGTTGAGATTTATTTCGTAATTACTATCAGAGCCAAAGAGGAAATTGAACTATCTGAATATCCAATTAAGGCACATCCAAATAATACTAGTAAAAGGCTTTATTCTGAAATTCCAATTTAAGCTAACAATATTCCAATAAAGTTTACAACAAAGCTAAAATATAAAACATTATTTTCCTTAAATTTCTCACTTAACTTGCCAGCTGTAATACCTCCAATAACCTAACCAATTCCAGTTATCAAGAAGGTTAAAAAGATTTTATTATACAAATCTTAACCTGAAAATCCTAATCTCTCTACAAGAACTGGCAAAAATAAGTAAATTACTGAGTTCATCAAACCTGCAAATACAAGAACTCCCAAAAATAAACAATAACTTCTATAAGTAATTTCTTTGTATAAGGAAAGGAATTAATACTGAATCTCTTTCACAATTGATCGACTTTCTTTTTTTGTTTCTATTTGATTGTCTTTCATGCAAAAAAAGAGTGCTTGCAATATTATTGAGATTATAACTATTATTACATAGAATGTAAATAAATTAAAATATTGTTTTAAATAATAACCTAAAAATATACATTTACTTTATATACCAATTATATTTGATAGTATATTTGACATACTCGTAAATGAGAAACTTATTCCGAAAAATAATTCCCTATTTGAATTGTTGCACATAAAATTGATATAAGCAACGAAAGAAACATAAAAGACTGTTTGAAGAACACCAGCAATTAGCGATGAAATCACAGTAATGGTCTCAACTAAGGATACTGAACATGATTCTTAGCACTTTGCCACCAATAATCCTCCTAATAAAAAAATGTTTAAGTTAAACGAACTAATCAGAAATATTTTTTTGAAGCTAAAGGATTCTATTATTTTATCTACCACAAGCAACATCAATGGTCCAAATAAATAATTACAAACATATTGCAATGATGCTAAAGTATTAAAATCGAAATCTGAGTACATTGTATATAGTATATTTTTTCCTGCACTGGTAAAGCTTAATAATAACATTATTATAAAGTCAAAGTATACTATCCAAAAAAATCCTTTAAAATACTCTGATTTCATCATTAAAATATATTTAAAAAAAATACAATATTAAATTTATTATAATGATGAAAAATCAAGATAACAATTAAAATCCGCCTTTCCTAACCTTTGGAGATTATGAAAAGGTTAAATTTACCTTCAGTGGATTAGACAAATACATAGTTATGGTATATTTCTTTTTAAAATGTATTACAGGAATTAAATACAAAAATTGCTTTAGAAGATTTGAAATTCACATTTGCCAATATTTTAAAAACAGACTTTTTTGCAAAAAAGCTTGAATATCATGTGACTAAAGGATTTAATGATAAACCCTTATCCGCTTAAAAGTCTTTAGCTCATTAACAAATTGCAAGCACTTTTAGAGGCCCAGGTTAATAATTGAACATACAAGTAAAATTCATAGAGGAGGGAGCTTGACTTTTTTTAATATTAAAATCAATAGTATAAAAGTCGTAATTGTATAATGAAATATAAATAATTAAAAGAAAAAATCCAGCTATTGCGTCAATAATAAAAGTAATTAAGATATTATCATAAATTTTGAAATATACATTTTATTATGATTTCCGTATTTTGCAATGATAACCCCATTAAACACTTATTTTATATTATCCACTTACTCGCCTATTCTATAAATTCTGGGAACTCAACTTAATCTTCTTCTAGTTGCTTATTTGTATCTAGATTAGTAGTACTGGAATGCGAAGAGTGATCTTAAAAAGAATTGTTTTTATTATTTTCACTTTCTGACTAATTTTTTTTATTCTTTAACTAATCTAATTAAGCTTGATACACAGTACAATATGTGTAAGAAATCTAAAGATATGAATTATATATTACTATGGTAATCCATTTATTATCCTTATTTTCATCATACCTTAAATTATTAGGTAATTGTTCTTAAAATACCTATTTACTTAAACCAAGTTAGTTTAAATATTCATCAGAATATTCCCAATGTCCATTTTCTTCTTTAAATTGAATTAATTCAAATAGATTTTAAAATCTTTGTTCACTCATATATTCTAATATCATTGATGATGAGGCTCCACCTAATAGACCTCCTATGAATCCACCTATTAAAGCTCCAAAAATCGGAACCGGAATTAATGCCTGTCCTATTAAAGCTCCACTTATTCCTGAACCAACGTTTGCAGTAGTTGAAATTAATAATTTATTTAATTAAGTGTTCTTACTTTTCTAAGAGGACGATTCATTTGAGTAAATTTTTGCTGTAAAATATCCAAATGCTCCCAAAGCAAATAATTAACCAATAACTGGCATCTAAGTAGCAATATATGTAAGAGAACCACTGACAACGGCAGTTTGACCAAAATCAACCAAAAATTCCTTTCGAGAGTTATATTTATTTATATTTGCTAAACAATTGCCTAATGATGCTCCAATATCACCTGCTGCACTTGAAAAATGAGCATTAAATGCTTCACCTTAGAGACCATTTATTTTTATTGTTTCAGAAAATGCACTCTGTATTTCTGCCGTAGATTCATTAAATGTAATAAATTGCATTCTTTCTTCGCTCACATCAAAATCTTCATGAATAGTGTTTACACTTTATTGAAAATTCAACGAATCAAATGCTTATTAGATTGAACTATACTCATTTTTGGATTCTTCTTTTTTTCTGAGTAATTATTCTGGAGTTAATCCTTCTAGGGCCTCCACAAACATCCATCTATTTTAAACAAGTTTCGCATTTGTAATTACAATTTTATCAATAGGCTTATGAATAATAAACCTTAATTTAGATCCATCCTCACAATCAATGTCCAAAAGTATTCCGAATCTCTAATTTCTTTTGGAGACAATCTTATGTGTTACAACTTTTTTATTTCTGCTAGTTATTTTAGTAATTGCTTATTCTATAGCTTCTAATTCATCATTATTTTCTTTGACATATTTCAACACTGTATTTTAAAATGGAGTAAATACTAAAATGTAATTATTTTTTACAATCTTCATCATGTCTGTTGACATATAGGTTCATTAAGTCAAAATAATTGATTACTAATCGAGCAAATTCTTCTTTGGCATCATGGCTTGATAAATGAAAAATCGTGAAATCTTCGTAATTTTCAACTAAGTCATATGCTCTAACTGATAACTCCTAAAACAAACCCATTAGCAAATATTTATTGCATAAATTACATTTGTTTGTAGCATTTACAAATTCATTTGTTATCGTTTTTAATGAGTTAGAACAATCGTTAAAAATCTAAACAACAATTTTATTCAACATGAGAATAAGATCTTGATAATTCAATTGTTCAATAATCATTTGATATAATAATCCTTTGGCAGTTCCAAGAACATTTATTAAATAAGCAATAACCTTTTTTTCTATTAGAGTATTAAACCAATTTAAATTGATATTATCATCTAGGATGTCTTACCTATATTATCTATAAATATAATTACATCTCAACATATGTAAAGAAATCCTATTTAAAAAACATGGTATAAATATCCTATATTTAAGTTAGGGCATATAAAAAAACTTGAAGATCTAGAAGTAGCTGTGATTTTAAAATGGGATTTAATTCTGTATTGTTAAGGTTTTCCTCTATTTATTGAGTTATAAATAATTTTTTAGGTACCATATCTCTTCTAACCGATAAAATGTATAGTTTTATTGTCAATTAGAACTTTTCTTTTATTAATGCCAATATTTCATTAAATTCTTTAGAAACTTCAGCATCATCTGGATGCATTTTATTATAAATCAAATAATTTGGAAGAAGAGTATCAATTCTAACTTTTGGATTGGCAGTAAATTATTCTAAAAAATTTGATATCATTTTAAATAATATAAAATTATTTTTAATTGATAATGATGGAAGGAGCCCCTATTTGTTAAGGGATTTCATTTTATAAATTTTGCAGTTGTTTTGTACTTTCTATCATTAATCAACTGACTTAATCTTAAAAAATAATGATATTTATTAATTATAACCAATCCTACAACTACTATTATTCTAATTAGAAATTACACTTGTTAAGAGTTGAATTTCTTAAATCATAGATTCAATACCTAATCATTTTTGGTTCTAAATTAAAGCATTCTAACACAATATTTTTTTCATTTATAATGCCTTATATTCAATTATGACTATTATTGTCTTTACGCAGCTATGTCATATGATTATTAGATTCTATTTTCGTTGAGCACCTTAATTACTAAAAAAAATCATAAAAAGTATAAATAAACTAAACTACTTCGAAGACAGCAAAAATTAGTTTATCAATTACAATCTGCCTAAATGATTTAGAGAAGAAAGAAAAGATGAAAATGTTGAGGTTTGAAAATTACTTGATATAATTTGTTATTCTATAACTTCTAATTAAAACTTTAAATCATAAAATATGACTATTAAATTATTAATATTTTTTAAATGAAATCCTTTAAAATATATATAGTTGGAGAATCTAACAGTGGAAAATCATCAATTCTAAGTGTTTTATAAAATAAACCATTTACCTTTAACATTGCTTAAACAATAGGCATAAATTATTGCAGATATCAAAAAAATGGCTAGATCTACGAGATTTATGATACAAGTGGTTTGGCTCAATTTGAATAACTCACAATAAATAGCATGAAAAATGCTAACTTGATTATTCTTTGCTTTGACATCTCATCAAAAGATGCTTTTCGAGATGTTGAAAAATGGTTGAATATTATTTAAAACTCTGCATAAGCAACTCCAACTGTCCTAGTTGGGAATAAAACAGATAAAATTTTACAAAAGAAAAATAGATAAATAGAAGAATTGATTCAAAATTATGCCCTGTATTATACTTCAGCACGTAGTCCTTAAACCGTCAAAGAAATGTTTAATACAGTATTTGAAAGTTATAGACTATTGCATGATAGAGTAGAAATCATATCTAAGAAAAAAGATTCAAAAGGCTGGAACTGGCTTTGCCTTTGCTGATCATAATTACTTTGAATTTCTAGTTTCATATTTATATAATAATCTTATAAAAGAAATATTTTAGTCTCTAAAATTTGAAATGCAAAATAGGATGAAATTATACTTCTTACTTATTTTGTTTAAAACATGATGAGATATAATAAAAAGAAAAAAGCTAATTTTAATTATTTTTAAAGAGATAATAGAATAATAATGTCATATTAATTATGTAAATTAATTCCAAAATTATTACCTTTATTGTTATTTGGTATCTTTCAATTAAATAATTATTGGATGCCCATAATCAGTATTACCCAAGGTTTGATGAAAAATGATGGCCACTTCCTCTTTATTCAAATGTTTAATCGAGATTTTGAAAATGCATTTATAAAAATTGATAACTCTATTGATAGTCGTAAGTTGCTAATATTGTGAAGGTATTTCCTTTTGAACATCTTTGATAAGGTTATATAGTTATTTATTGTAGGCTTAAATTTAATTCAGCTTAATCTGAAAATAATTATCAGATTCTATTTCTTCGATGAGCTTGGATGTTAAAGAGAAGTATTCTTGATTTTAGCTTTATAAGATGGATTAATTTTAGTCCCTGAAGGCTTTGCTCAACAACTTGATTTCATTGCTTTATTGAAGCTGTTAATCTTTGAGTTATTAAGTTTGGAGTTTAACAAGGTTTAGCATAGTTTCAATGGTTTGTTTTTCTTCAGTGATAGCAAAAGGGGCAGGGGATTTATTATTTTACTTCATATTTAAATTTAAATTAATTTGTTTGGAATTTATATGTTATCATTAATCATTATAATATTCATTTTAGATTCTTTTTTCTTTCTTTGCTTTCAAATTGGAGACTCTTTATGCGATGTACTTCAAATCAATAATGGATTTGGAATGTATTTTGTCAAGTTCCTTCAATTCGTCTATAATATCCTTAATGACAAGCTATCTATATTTTTAAACACTTTCAACAGACTTAGTATATTAATCCAAATATTGATCATAAAGATTGACTTTGTCTTAGGCTCCACTATTAATTAAATCATCAAGATTGGCTTGATACTCATTCATCTTCTACAATCGAGTTTGTAAATCCTATAGAAATTAGTTGTGATTTAAATTGTACCTTATAATTTTTGGCGTAATTTATCAAATATTGAGGAGGAGCAAATTAGGTTCTGATTTTGTCTTTGCTCAATTTATTAGGATCAATAGTATCGATCATAATTGAAATGTCTGATTTGGAGAATATTTGTTTTTCTTCCCACAATTTTAGAAGATCCTTGATTTATTATTTCAAGTCTTGTGAAGAGTTGTGGTCTTTCAGTAAAGCGAATGCTTTGATGATTTGTTTCTTGAAAGCATCCCTCATAGTAGCATCTAAAAAATAAAAATGATTGATGTACATGCTCCCTCAAATCTGATGACTGATTCAATTACTCTTTATGCCATATGAAGTAATGAGATAATGACCTTATCCCCATCAACATTTCCTTTAGCAAAATGGAAATGATTGCACCACTCTTCACATAGAGATTGCTGAGATTTCTAATCGTGACTGTGTCTAATGTAGAAACGGGCAGCTTCGTCTATATGGGATTGCGATAGGTGGATGTTGTTAAGGAGTTGACTGAGTGACACAATGCTAATCTCGTTCATCATTTATGTCTTTAATATACTTGAAGTGTATAAATTTATTAATACAATTTGTATTTGTAGTGAAAATAATCAAAGGAAAATATATTTTATTAATATAATCAAATAACAGATAAATTTTATTAAAAAATAAACATACATTTGTTTTCCAATGAATGATTAAACACCCATCAAAGAGATTGATCTCAACAAACAATCTTGGACCAGTCCCAAAGACAAAAGTGATCGTGTATAAATTGATAACAATATTTAAAGTTCATCCCACGTAATGTGCAATCCAACCTCTACCAATTATTCATGAGTGAGGAAAATTGCTAAGGCAACACCTACAACAACCTTCTCCAATCCTCAATATTGGGAAAATCACCAGCCATCAATTAAAAACTCTTTAATTACAAAACAGAAAATAAACAAAATGAAATGAATAAGATAATTAATAATGGATTAAATTTCTCTAATACTCCAACTAAGGTTGAACCTGAAAAGCCTCCTCGTAAAATTAATAAAAGACCTTATAAAGTGTTGGAGGCTGAAAATCTATAAGATGATTTTTACCTGAACCTATTAGATTGGTCTCCATTTAATGCATTAGCAGTAGGACTTGAAAATTCAGTTCTGATTTGGTCCGGACATACCTCAAAGGTGTCTCGTCTTTGCACACTTGAAGACCCTGATATGGTGTGTAGTGTAGCATGGTCTCAACGCAATCAACATCTTTCTGTAGGAAACACTATGGGTGATGTTGATGTTTGGGATGTAGTAAAATAGAAAGTCATTAGAAAATGGAATGGCCATTAAGGTAGAATTGGATCTTTGGCTTGGAATAATTATTTATTAGCCACTGGAAGTAGGGATAGAAACATATTAGTTAGAGATGTTAGATGTCCTAATGAATCCATTCAAAAGTATGTTGGACACAAATAAGAAATTTGTGGATTGAAGTGGTCCTTTGATGAACAACTCTTGGCATCAGGAGGAAACGATAATAAGTTATTTATTTGGTCCTTGAAAAATCAAGGAGAATTAACTCATTTCTCACAACATCAAGCTGCAGTTAAAGCTATTGGTTGGTCACCTCATTAACACAATATTGTTGCTTCTGGGGGTGGTACTGCTGACAGATGCATTCGATTCTTTAATACTTAAACTATTGAACAAGTAGAATGCATTGATACTGGGTCTCAAGTTTGTAATTTAATGTTTTCTAAAAACTCAAATGAATTAGTTTCAACTCATGGTTATTCTCTGAATTAAATAATTGTTTGGAACTATGCTAATATGTCTAAGGTTGCTACTCTAACTGGTCACACTTAAAGAGTCTTATATTTAAGTGGTTCGCCTTGTGGATAAAATATTGTTACTGGAGCAGGAGATGAAAGCCTTCGCTTCTGGAGCGTATTTCCATCATCGAATTCCAAAAATAATCATGGGATTACTAGAGCAGAAACTATAGATTTAAGATGATTGACTTTAGCATGACTACTTCTATAATATTTATAAATTCTATATTTTATTCGATATGTCTGTCAAAGTTGCTGTTAGAGTCAGACCATTTAACAAATTTGAAATTGAGTAAAATCTGCCATTGTGTATTTCTATGAAAGGAGACAAGACTATCCTTTTTGGTAATGATTACTCTTCATTCGAGATTCCACCCACAAAAAAGAATTTGAATTTGATTATTCCTTTTGGTCTCATGATGAATTTGAAGTTGATGAGAAAGGTTATCGCAGGCCTCTTCCAAACTCAAGATATGCTGATTAAAAAATGATATTCAATACTATTCATTAAGATACAATAGCTCAACTTTTTTAAGGTTAGAATTGTTGCATCTTATCTTTTGGATAAAAGCTAGTATATATACATATTAATTTAAAAAGTCTGGAAGGTCTTATACTTTATTAGGAACTGCTGAAAATTAAGGATTGGTTTAAAATTTTGTAAAAGAAATTTTTCAACAAATAGCCGAAAAATAAAATATCACCACGAGTAATGACTACCTTATTATTATTGAATAGAGTATGAGGTTTACACTAGTATGCTCTTTACCTTCAATGAAATAATTTATGACTAACTCTCTCCAACGGATGGCAGGGACCTAAAAATTAAAGAAAATGCACTTTAAGGTGTTTTCGTTGAGAACTTAACTAAAGAATTGGTTGATTCACCTGAAAGTTTTGATGAACTTATGAAAAAAGGAATTCTTAAATTATAGAAATGTTAAACTCTGATGAGTGTTCTGTAAACATCTTATATGTTAATTTGTAGTGTTTCATACGCAAATATAATCATCCAATTAGAAATTAAAGAAACCATTACTTTGGATGATTAAAAATTAGAGAATCTCAAACTCATAAACTTTGTAGATCTTGTCTGTTCAGATAGAATTGAGAAGTTAAAAGATTCTAAGTATTAATACTTAGGTATTTAAATTATTCTTTACTTAGATGCAAAAATCGCTAGACCGTTATCAACTCTGTTAGAGGTCATTTGTAAAGTATTATTACTATCCCAATAATAAGATAAAAAGATTATAGTCCCTTACAGGGACTCTAAATTAACCAGAATTTTACAAAAAACATTAAATTAAAAATCTAATATCTTTCTATATTTATCGATTAGTCCAGCCATTAATAACTTTCAACAATCATTGTCTACCCTTAAGTTTGCAAATAAAATTATGAAGATTAAGAATGATATTATCAGTAATATTAAGGCATCTGAGAACCAACAAATTTTAGATTTAAGTGAAGCTTAAATTTAAACATAATCTTAAATTATTTAAAGCAGTATCAAATAAGAGTTCGAAAATAAATAAGAGTAAGAGTTAAATAGAAATACATAATATATTTAATAATTTGATAAATCAGAGAAAATATAAAGTGATACCAATATTAGGTGCTAAGCTATTATATCAACCAAGGATGGAATTATTGAATTGTAGCCACTTTCTTAGGAATCCTGTGGCTAAATTTTTATAAATAATCATCAAGTAAAAGAATTGACAAAATTATATCATGGTGATAGGGTAAGCTTTGGAAATACAACATCTTTGTTAATATAGTATAATGGAATAGAGAAACCTAAAATTGAATCAAATTTAACTTTGATACAAAAAGATACATTAGATGAATCTGAAAATAATCAAATAATTGAAGAACAAAACAAAAGTTTAAAGTTTGACTAAGACTGAATTGATCTAGATAAATAATAAATTAATTCTGATATATACCTTAGATAATCACTCTTAATCCTCATTTGAGTAAATAATTATAGACTTAGTTTATTTTCTTTGGATATCAAGATTAAATTATCATTCCAGTCGCATCAATATTGATAAAAATTTTCATTTCACTACCTTTTTTATTTTCCTTTTTATTATTGCTTTAACACTTCATTAGATATATGTTGTATATTAATATATAATATAATAATTAATACTAGTTATTTTGAATAATTAGGTTAAAGATAATTATTATTTAAATCTAATTGTTAGATCTTTATCATTACATTTAATTAATTAATAAAGTAAAATGGAAACATCAATTCGTTGTTAATGGCACTAAGAATTTTTAGTTTAATACATTTTCCTTAAGCAGAAAAATATCAAATTTGGTTGTGTCGAGTGTATTTCAGAATTGCAAGATGAAAATTAGAGTGTAAATATATTCAATAATATTTTGTTATTGCATGATGTAAGATCAAACATTAAGGTTTTAGATATAATAGAGACCCTAAAAGTTATTATCATAGATTTCTAATATTGATGATTAAAATCTATAGTTTTATAGTCGTTTTCATAAGAAGACAGTGTCTATAATAATGTAAGCTTTCGAAAATTGGGAAAACAATATGAGGAATTTCCAAAAACAGATAGACAACATCATCCTTTAACAAAAAGGGTTTGTGGAAGAGCTTATTGCCAACTATAAAAATACAATGTAATAACTTTCACATGTAAGGTTAAATTAACTTAGGAAATAAAATTTGAAGAATTCTAAAACCTTATTAAGGAATTTGGAACTGCTAATGAAAAACTTCAAAATGATGTTTTAGAATAGATATCATATAAAATTACCCAGCATTTCGAAATTTTAGATAGAAACAATGCAAAAGAATTAAATGAATCTTTAAAAAGAATAAAATAAGAGTATATATAACATCAAGAAAAGTATTTCTGCAATATTTATATAGTATTAATTTGCCTGATGTTTAAGAGTTGTAAAATTCCTTTTAGTATGCGATTAAATCAACAGATGATTTATATTCATAGATGGGCAAGTCATTAAATTTTGTGAATCAAATGAATTCTTCAATAATCCCTAACAGTTACTCAAAATATTTAATAGGACTTATTAAAAGCAAATTAAATTAAGACATCAAATAAATAAAAAACTTATATTTGGGATCGAGAGATGGGCTTAATGGTTAATCTTTATGGAATAAAATTGACGGAAAAGAGCATTTAATATATATTTTTAAATCAAAAAACCCTGGAAATTATGTTTTTGGATCATATATTCCTTGCAGAGTTAAACAAGATTTAAACAATTGGTAATCTGATGAATCCTTGAGTTCATTTATTTTTTCTTACACCCACAATGAGATTTATCCGATAAAATAATCTGAAAGATAACATGCTATTCTTTGTTAACCAATAAGCTATGCTGTTTGGATTGGAATGAGTGGAAATATTGGAATTTGTAATGACTTTATTAATGGATAATCTTATTTAGGTTCGTCGTATGAATGGGATAAATTTGAAAATAAAAGAAGTTCCCATTTATTTGGAGGAGATACTCCTAACGTTGAAGAATGTGAGGTTTATGAATTATTAATTTGAGCATATATTTAGATGATTTTTTTCTTTGTGTTTTTCCATAATTATGAAATTAGTCCAAAATTCTTGACATCCTAGATACAACGCTTTTAATGAGACATCAAATAGTATGAATGATTATTAATATGATAAATTAAAAATGATAAATAAATCTAAATAAGATTATTTAAGTCGTCATCAAATCATATTAAATGTCACTCATAATTTCTGACAAACCTTTTCTAGATATGCTCTTTCTGCAAGTTCAGTGGATATTTCGGTTTTAAGTTTCTAAATTTCATCTCTTTAATGAGAATTTTCTTTTAATTATTATTAGAGCAAGAGTCTTTTATTGCTAAATTTATTCATAAAGAAATACTTCTGCTGGAGATTTGCCAATGTTTGCTCCATTTATTATATGTACATTTTCAAAGTTCTGTTTTCCTCCTATGTATCATATCCTCTTTTGAAGGGGCTCTTTGATTATCTCTTATTTTGCATAGGTTAAGTATAGACTCGGAAACATGGTTAATTTACTCGAATGATTGGCTAAGTTTATTATGCCCTTTATATGAATGAGTTGGCTGGACCAAAACTAAAGGTTTATTAGCTTATGGTAGGTTGTTATGATAATCTCATAAAGCTGTTATTAATTTTTATTGTGTAATTATTTGAAATATTTAGAAGAAAAATTATTCATAATCGATTTCATCAAATATTTTAATATAAATATGACAGAATAATCATTAGACTTTGACTACATGTTCAAGTTTGTCATAATAGGAGACTCATGTAATTAAGTAAATTAGCAATAGCCGTTGGGAAATCATGCATTCTCAGTAGAATAAATGGAAACACTTTTAAAGATAACCATGAAGTTACATTGGGTGTTGATATAGCTACTAAAATATTGAAAGTATAGGGGAAAATAATAAAGGCACGGATTTGGGATACTGCTGGACAAGAAAATTTCAGATCTATTACAAGATCTTACTATAGAGGGTAAGCAATTTAATAAAATATAGAGCTATTGGCATAATGTTAGTATTCGATATGAAGAACAGAGAATCCTTTGAAAATATAAAGAGTTGGCAATAAGAGATCAATTAATATGCAAACGAGAAAATTAAAATAATATTAATTGCAAATAAGTCAGATCTAATGAACAAAAGGTAAACTATTTCAATATTAAGGGAAGTAACTACTGAGGAGGGACAATAATTAGCAAAAAAGATTGGAAGCCAATATATCGAAACTTCTGCTTTAAATGGTAAAAATATAGAAGAAACTTTATAATAATTATCACAATCCATATTAAAATTGATTTCAGAAAATCAGATTGATCTGAGTAATAAAAATTGTGGTGTTCTACTTCCAAACAAAACTGAAACCCCTAATGAAGCAATTTCTTAAGATAAATGTAAATGCTGAGTTCAACAATATTGATTCTGAAAATTTGAGATTATGTTTTAATTAAAGCAAGTTATATCCTAATAAATTTTATATAAATATTCTCTAATTATTTGAATATCTCTCCAAAATACATTATCTTCTCTTGTTTTTTGTTCTCCATTAAGAAATGACAAGAAAAACGAATTTACATTTAGGACTTTCATATTTAACTATGATTAGATATAATAAATATATTAAAATAATGATCATTATGTATTTATTTAATCAATAACTGATAAAATATATGAGTTAAAGAAATAATCAAACTAATTTATATTAATTTTTGGTAACACGTTATCATCAATTTCTATACTTTCTTAAACGTTAGATTTTATATCAGAGAGCTTTTGGAAACATCTTCTATCTCTGTCATCAAGAGAAAAAAGATAATTCACATATGGTTTCAATAGTGTCGAGTTATTAATTTCATTTTTTTCAATCTATAGAATTTCAATCTTTTGGAAATAATTCAGTAATTGATTTATTTCATGTAGGTGACAGATTCGATTATGTTACAATGTCAATTTAGTAATTTTATTAAAATTAAAGAGATTACAATTTTCCAAATTTTCCAATTCATAATATTTTAAAACCAAACTATCAACTTCGATTTAATCAATATTTTTTGGATTTCCATAGACAATTAAACATTTTGAAAGTATGAAATATTTGCTTACACAGAATTCAATAGGTTCTTTATGAGTAAATTACTTTTTGATTTCGCGAATCTTTTCTATTTCATTGTAATTAAATAAATCTGATTTTGTCTTTTTATTGATCTTTTTTATAAAAGAAAAATCAGGAACAAAATTAATCTATGCTTATTTTACAGAAAATTAGTTAATGTACTTCTCCCTTTTCCCTTATTAACTTATTTCAGTTCTGTAGTTATTGCTGTATTCACCTGAATTTTTCTTGATTATCTTTTATATTAACTATTAATTAAAAGTATAGCCCTATTTGGCTTATGAGGTTGATGGAAAAGGTGTCTATTCACTAAAATCAATAATGTTTAATTTTTGTTCTTTTGCTATTAATGCATCTGATGTATCTAGCTTTAAGCTTTTCTGCGTTTCCACAGACTTGCATCGAAGTTTTGCTGGTTGCATCTAACCATTCAAATCATTTAGATATTCCAAATAATTTTCATATTGAATAAATCTTGAAAAAGGATTGCCTTAGACATGAATTTATCTAATTTTTGGTATTTTGGCTAATTGCGATGGTTCAAAGACTTTGATTATTTAATTATTCTATAAAGACAGTATTTGCAATTACTCAAGGTAAGGGATATCTGTGAAGTAGGTAAACTAAATCTGATAAATATATACTTTATTTTCATCCAAATAAACCTTTTACAAATTGTATAAGCCATATAAATTGACCGAAGAAATGTTATTCTTTTATAAATTGAGAACTTTCAAATTGTATAGATTCTAAAGATCTACTCTTTCTATCATATTAATCTTAGCATCTAGAATTTTTAAGCAATGTGGCAAATTCTTTATTTCTTTTAATTTATTATAGGATATCATTAGAACCTTAATATTTAATTGGTTAATCTCTGTTATTTCCTTTATTTAGTTAGCTGATAAATCAATATAATTTAAATTTTTGTATTCTAACAAACCTTTCATTGATGATATTTAATTATTCTTTAATACTAACATTCTAAAAAATAACTCTTTAATACTCTTTATTTAAGTTTTCTTATATTATAGGAATCGAATGTAATTACTATTAGGATTCAACATTATTATTTATCTATTCTTTTTCGAAATGCTTGACTTTGACTGGTCTTCTTTTAGTAGACTCTGCTCTAATCATCATTTAAGACAATGCAACAATTTGCTGCTGCGTTGGTGTTTTTATCTGTAATCTTGATGGGGTTTTCCATCTAAAGTTTGATCTAGTCTGCATTAATTAAAAATTAATATTAATATGAAGTTAAAAATATTATATAACACCAAAGGTTCCCTTGAAATTCATATTTTATTTTATTGTTTAAACTTTCAATATAATTAGCAGAAGTACTAATTATATTTTACTTTTGAATTTATTTTTACAATTGATAATAATTTTAATAACAAATTAATGAAAAAATCTCCCTTTTAACTACTTTGTAATTACAAAATATGAATAATTTGCTATTACTAATCGTTACCCTTATTTTTCAGATATTTAAAGTTATAGGAATTTAAGAGTTCATATTCCTTTGATAATCAATATAAATTTTAATTACAAATTTTTCCATGAAGAAAAATACATTGGTTAATTTTAGACTTTGGTTATTTTATTTTGATAATGGATTGTTGTAAAAAGGTATTAATTTATCAAAATTATGATATATTTGATTTTTACAATAAAAGATATATTAAATTCATAATTCATAAATTTTGGAGAAAAAAATTCATTATATTAATTTATAAAATTATTTGTTATTTAGATTAAAAAGAAACATGCAGATCAGCAATTAATTGTAATTGAGCTCAACTTTACAGTAAGAATTAAATTATATTTAGATAATTACTTAAACAGTTCTACATTCCCTAGCTTTTACAGTTTTAGTTAAATATATAAAGCAATACTAGTTAATAACTTCGATTTGCAAATCAAAGTGCAAATTAAAATGACTAATTGGTCATTAAAGAGGAATACTAGGAAGAAGCCCAAACAATTACAAAGAGTCCTAAATGTATGAAGACAAAGTTTCAGACAAAAAAATAAGGCAATTCTTCAGTTTTGCACAAATTGGAACATTCTTAGAAATATAATGATCAAGTGAAAACTAAAAAAGTAATAAAATGATTATAAATATTAATTTTTAAACTTACTTTAATAAATGTATGAGCTATTTCTTGGAGAGTGACTGCGATTTTTATATGAATAATTTCCTAACAGTAAAAAAACTAAGGTAATATTATAATATATAAAATGAAAACAGATATGTAAATAATTAATAAAATTTATTTTATAAAAAAGAATTTTAAAAATAAAATTGTTAGTTGTTGGGGTCTATTTGATAATTATGCCAATCAGATACAGAAGTGAGTTGATAAAGGAATCAAATAAAGTTTCAAAGCCATTAAACCTCTTACCTGTGATATTTGGAATTAATAATAAATCAATTTTGAGTTGGTTGTGTAAAATGAGAATTTCCACTTATAGAATTATTACATTATGATTAGGGGTTTGCCTGGATAGGATGATTATAATCAAGATTTATAATTAAAACATCTGAAGTGAATTTCTTTTTAATTGTTTATCTAGCAGTTGTAAAATCATTATATAAAATGCATTAGAGGAAGTAATTCCAATTATTTTATTGCCGAATTTTTGTTTGACAATAAATGGAACTAGTCTCTTGGCAAAAATTAAAATATAAAAATGAATGCAATTCGATATACATTTATAAAATAAGATGTAATTAGTAATTATTAAATTTAGACTGAATAGTTAGTAAAGAGTTAAATTTCTTTATTATTTAAAGTCTCATTTGTAATTAGTGTAATTCAAAATCTCATTCGATTCAAAAATTAAAATATTTGTAGAAGAAAGAAATCAAAGTTTATCAGAAATCAAAATGGGAGAATTACAATTTAGTAAATACCATATGATATGAGTATTCATTTTAACAATTATTGATATAATTTAAATAAATAAATGGATTCCGAAGATCTGCTTGAGAAATTATTGGAAGCATTTTATGATGAAAAAATAGAGCCTAAAAAGGAAGCTGCAAAGAAAATCCTTGGCTTGGCTGCTCGATAAGAAAATCTAGAATTATTGATCTCTCATGGTATTTATTTATAATCATCAAATTTAGAATAATTCTTATCAACAATATCTAGAACTTTGAGAGATGAACATAAAAAATCAACAGAACTCACTCTTTATTTATTATGCGTGTTTTACATAGTGTCAAATTATTTAGAATTTCATTAGATACTATCTGAGCATCAGATAGGAGATATAACTATGAAAATAATAGAGTCATAAATCTAGAGATTTGATTTGAGATATGCAGAATTAATGGAAAAATAAGGTTAACCATAACAATTATAGGAGTTAAGAAAATTAAATCTGATGATAGCAAAATAAGAAAAATTATTTTATGTTGGATTTACTATCTTAATGAACATGGCTGAAGACCCAATTATAGAGAATAAGATGAGGAAAAGAAAAATCATATCATTTTTAATTAGAATGTTAGAAAGAAATAATTTCTATTTATTAATAGTTACATTGTTGTTTTTAAAAAAATTGAGCATTGTAAATGAATGTAAAATGTAAATGGTTGAAGAGAATTGCATTAGGAAATTAAAGAGATTCTTCAGCGCTGATAATAATGTATTGTTACAACTAAGTTTAGGTATTTTATATATAGGAATATATCATAGGTGTTCTTAAAAATTTAAGTTTTGACACTGAAGCTCGTTTGTAGGTAGAATAGAATGGATTTATTCCGGATATTGTTAAGATGCTTAAGATACCAAACTATAGGTTTGTTTCAATAGTGCTGTTGTATTTACTTACTTTAGATGATAAAATCAGACTAACTTTTGGTTTTACTGAATGCATGACTTTGGTTGTAAAATTAATGCTTCATTTCCCTGAACCTGTGATTGGAAAGGAATTAATTGCTTTGGCTGTTAATTTGTCAACAAGTTCAAGAAATGTAGATCATATTACAGAGCAAGAATTTTAATAAATAGTTTAGAGAGCTATAACAAATTAAGATACATTATTGTTTAGATTTGTTAAAGGAGTGATTGAAAATTCCACAAATCCAGAAGTTTAGACATGTGCAAAAGGATTTGTGAGACATTTTATGAAATTATTAGTAACTTAGGGAAAGGAAGAGGATATTAAGTTTGAAATAATAGGGATAATGAGTGCATTGGATTTATAAGAAAATTGGATAAAGCTCTTGAATGAACCATTTATTGAGTTTCTTCATAATAATTTAGCAGTTGGAATGGTTGATGATGATATTGTAATAGAAACAATGATGTTAGTATCATCAATAGCATCCTCTTAGAATGCAGCTGAAAAACTATTTAAGAGTAGAATACTAAATGCATTATCTCAAGTTTATGCTGAAAAGGTAGATGATGATGAATTTATTGTACAGTATTTGTATTGCTTACATTAATTTCTGTTTCATAAAATAGGAATATCGTAAATCTTGGAATAGTAAGAATATTGATATTTTGAGGGATGAAATCTTAATTTAGATAATTTAATAATTAAATGATAAAAACAAAAAAGTTTAGTAGATGACAGAAGAAGTCTTAGATATACTAAGAGAGTATGATTAAGAATTATGCGAAAAAATCAAAGAAATCAAATTTAGTGAATATAATTAGTTATGGATTCAGCATTTGAATGAATAAGAGCTCATGTATTTTATTAAACCAAAAATAGGTTACAAGATGGAGGTGATATGGCATTTGAAGATGAGTATGGTGGTAATGAATTAGATCCAAAAATGTGGGATTCAGATAATGATTGATTATTTTGTTAAAATTTATAAAATAGAATATCAAATGCATTTCCAAATCTTTTTTTTACACTACATAAAATTCTCTATAAAAATAATTTTCAAATTATCAAAAGCATAATAATAATAATACTAATCTAATGGATATATCCAGCAAATAGTCTGACATGAAGTGTGTTATCTGCTTAAGCTTTGCTTCCAACTAAGTATGATTCATAAATTTTAATTATTTTAGGTACGCTTAGATTAATGTAGCCATTTATTCTGTTTTGCATGTATTAACAAATGGTCTGAAAAAAGTCACTAGTGCCCACAATGCAGAGTAATGTTTTCTTGTTTTTATGAATTAAAAAATGATCCGAAAATAAAGTATATTCTATTTATGATAATAGTATAAAAAAACATGAAGCACCCAAAATCATTAATAATTCTGAAGATTAACGCCTTATGGCTTTAGCTGATATTGATAACACTTACTATGATTTAATTTTACAATAAATAGATTTTATTTGAATTATTATAATTTGTTAGGAAATATACTATATTTCATAAATCAATATTTAATCAATTTTATTTATTACTCAAAATATTTCTTAATTTTATTATAGATTAATCAACGTCACCTATATATAGCACTTGAATCATTTTTATCTTGCTATAGGGATAAATTTTGGTCTCTTCAACATACAACTTTTCTAACGACTATTCCTCTCTTAGTAGAAGGTGAAGCTTATCATATAAGTTTTTTGCAATATCATTCGCTGTCCATCCAAAACCATATTTATATCCTTTGGATTGGATAAACTCTATTGAATCAGCATATATTCTGAGAGAATGTCTTGCCCCCATAAATTTGGTAGAAAATGCAAATGCTCCTGTCACGCAATATTCTCCATACTTTGGATGATACCTATCAAAAAAGTACTTCAAAGCCTTAAGTCGAATATATTATCTGACTTTGCTGATTTGGGGGACAATATCATAATTTGATATTTGTTATTCCTATTCATTAAGTTTAAGGTCATTGATATCAGTATAAGAAATGATTGCTACTATGTTATAGATGTTTTTCTCGTATGATTATTTCTCATAGTAAACTAGAATCCATTTATATGTATGTTTTATTAAAAAAGTCTTAAATTCTTCATACATCTAAGCATATTCTATATTCAATGCTTTAAATAAGTCATTTTTTTTCTAAATATTTGATCAATTATACTGTATAAGCCTCTGCTAAAGTCTTTGCAATAAGTTCTGTGTTTTCTCCATTGTATTCAGTTCTTACATATTATAATTCCTCGAGTTAAGATTTCAGAAAATTTTAATAAATATACATAATAAATTTATTATTCCATAAAGTAAAATTAAAAATCAAACTTCTAAGTCACTCATTTTATTTTTGATTTCAATAAAGTGTCCATATGTCAATCTGACAGGACTGCCTTCTGCAATATGTTCTATTTTTGATTTCTATGCGAATTCATAAGGTTTATTAAAGGTTTCCAATGTCAATTAAGATAATTAAAAGTATGTGACTAAGTAATCCAATAGCACCACATCTTTTTCCATATCGACGGGTAGACTTTTGGATAAATCATCTGAGCCTAATTTTTTATCAATTTCCTTTTGTAATTCCTTGATTGCTTGACGCAATACAGAATTAAAGATGATATAAAATGATTCAAATTCGGTGAAATTTTCATCAAAAACAGCATCAAACTTTTTGTCAATTGACAACTCATTTTTATTGGATTATAACAAGGACCAAATATTTTTAAAGTAAGATTAGTATTTAGTAAAATGTTACTAAATAGTAATTTATGTTTATTGAAACTAGTTTGAAGTCTTGTACGCATCGAATCCTTAAATATCAAGAGAATTTGAATCCTAAAATAGAATAAAATTATTTACAATATCTTTGAGTTTATACATTTTGATCATGATATTTTTAATTGCAAAGAATAATAACTTGTCCCTTATTAATTCAGTTCTAAAAAGATTAGTACTTTCAATCAAATTAGCAACTCTAAATAAATACTTGCAAAAATTGATTTGAGACATGATTGTGTATTCAATATTAGAGGTTGTACTTTTGATTTCAAAAGAACTGGTTTCAGCTAATAGATTAACATATTAAAATACTTTATTTTGATTATTATCCTAAAGGTTTGGTAATTTGAGTAGTGTGTTTCTTTCCGCTTCTATGTATAGAATCTCCAGGTAATTTTTTGGCACTATTTTCTTTGCCTTCCTTTGGTTGTTCTAAAGTTTTTTATTTCATTAAGGCTGGTTATTTATTAACTTAGAAGGCTAATTCAGGTCCTCTTATCCAAGGATGTTTTTCTAGTTCATCTATTGACGCTCTTTCTTATTCATTTACAACTAAACAACGTTTTATGAATTCCTTGCATTCTTAACTAACTTTAGTTGATGAGGGGAAAGTTAAAGGCACACTCACCATTTTTTATCCTAATTCCTTTTCACTTGTTGCTTACCAAGGAACTTATCCAAATATTATTTCAAAGGCTGAAACTCCAATAGCCCAAATGTCAGATTTATCAGAATATTTATTGTTTTTTAAGGCTTATGGACTCATATAAAGTGGACTACCAACATTAACATTAGGTAACAATGGAGGAGAATTAGGAGTAGTTGCAAATCCAAAGTCTGCTAATTTTGGAGTTCCACATGCTGACAATAACACATTTGCAGGTTTGATGTCCCTATGTATTATACCATTCTATTTCAGTAATTTATAGGCTTTCACCAATCCAAATATAACGTTTTGGGCTTGCTGCTCTGGAAATTTTCCAATCTTTGTCAATTTGCTTCCCAAATCACCACTTTCGCAATACTCTGTAATCAAGTAAGTATTATTTTATGTTTAAAATACCTAAAGACATAAGACTATATCATACTTTGTATAATTTCATTATATATTGACTATCTAAAGTGCTAAGTGCCTCAATTTCACTTTGCAATAAGGCATGGTGCAAAGGTGTCTTCAATAAGGCTTTGTCGATTACCTAAATAGATTTCATATTACCTTAATAGCTACTGTTTCACCTGTTACTTCATTTTGTCCTTTATAAACCTTACTGCTGAATCCTTTTCCAATTTATTAATGAAGTCCATATGAAAAGTTCTCAATCATCTTTTTAACGTTCTGTGATGATCCATTAGTGTAAGATGGATGTTATGAGTACATCTATTTCTAAGCCAAATACATTTTTAATTTAACGAATTATTTTTATTATTAAAATTATATTTCACGCCAAATATCACATAATAACCCTAAATTCGAATAATAAAAAAGACTTTATAAATTCTCTACCACTCTTAAAAATATTTATAAATATAATTAAATACATTTACATACATCATTTCTCGTTTCCAATCAAAAACATTTAATTAGCACTTTATTCTCTTGATAGTGATTTATATGATGATTGATTAGTTTTTGAGATAAATCTTTTTATTCATGATTAATGACATTATGGAAAATGAATTCTGATTTACTAATTATAAATAGAATCATTTCATTGCCATTGATTAGTTTTAATCTTCCAAAAGAATGTTACATAAATAATGTATTTTATCAAACATGTTTATTTTATTCAAATAATTTAATTACCATTTAATTGCCGACTTAATATTAGATGAATCCTTCTTTTATTTCTGTAAAAAGTAAAATGAAATTAAACATGTTTATAAATATATTTTGATTTTTAGCATAATAAAAGAGGAAAATGATAAGTAGAATTCAGATGCTTTTAAGAGAATCTAATAAATAATTTAGAAAGTATGAAAATAATATTGGTCAAAAATAAAATTAATATTATTAAACCTAATTTTACAATATTTACAATATATCTCGACTTATTATTATTATTTAATATCTATTTGAATAAAATACAAGATACAAGCTATTATTTTCCTTTAATTATGATTGAGGGAAATATGGTTCTTGTGGATTTTCAATATTTTCCATATAGAGAATAAGGTGTATTAAATATTTATTATAATTAATGAATTATTGTTTTAAGACAACGGACTTAGTAATCTTCCTTCTAATTATTTAACTAACAGGTCATTTGATTATTCATTGGAATTAATATAACTGTGGTAGATACGGAAACATTTAAATGTGTATTTGGATTGTCATTGTTTTATTGAGGTAATTGCTTCAACACGCTTAATTTTAAAAATGGGCGTTATTTATGACTTTGTTAATTAGTGGGGAAACTATTTCAATGAATATAATAGCAGCATAATAGGATGAATGTTCCCAAAAGACTACATTTATATTTTATTGTATTTTAGGATATATTTTAACTATTTCTTCATTATCAAAAATGTTTGGCGTTAGTAAGAAAGCTGAAATATTGAAAGTAGATGATTCGTCAACTCTATGATTATAATAAATTAATATTATTATTGTTAATTGAATATTTTTCTACAAGGAGTAAACGGGGTTTCTCCTACTTTTTGATTACACTCTGGGCAATATTGAACAATATTTTTGCAAGGTTCTCAACAAAATGGAATCAATCCTCCAATGAATGTCAGTATACATCAGATCAACCATTGATTCTAAAACTTTTGAACACTTGTTGCAGAAAAGTGAAGAAGATTCTCCTGCATAATTTAAACTTATCTATTAGTTCCTTTGAACTTAGCTATTAGTTAAGGAGGCAGATTCTTCTGACATTTTATTGATATTTTTTGAGTACAATAATAATAATGAAGTTCAAAAACGATATCAATGTGTTTCTAGAATATTGAGCAATACAATCAATAACTAAAAATAATCTAGATATTTTGATTTACTTGAGATTGGATGATATTATTTAAAATGAGAAAAATAATATATGATTATGAGGATTATTCAAAACATCAATTTTTAAAAATATGATCTTAGTTCAAATAGTGATTTAGATATTGAATCCAACATATTCCCAAGATTTAATATTCGTTGAGGATTTATAATTAAAATCTATGAGCAACCAATGCTTCTAACATGATGGAAACATCATTATTATGAGTTTAAACTATTATAAATTTAGTAACTTGAAAAATGAAATGAATAAATTAAATTTTATAGATTAATCTCCTCTTTTTTCTTTATTATCACAAAATATGCATGGTTTCTTCAAACTATAAAACTAGCCATCATTATTTTACAAATATAGAAAATCTTCATTGAAAGTTGCTATGATATTAATAATGAAAATAAAATGCTATTCTGAAAAAATAATAGCTAGTTAAATCTTTTATGGCATTTCAAATTAATGATTAGTAGTTGAAGTAGTTCAGTTTTTAGTATATATATATCAGCACAGATTTTTATAATTTTAACAACTATGCATATTTTCAAAGTGGCTAACCTTCCAATTTTATTGCCTATTCAAAGTCTGATGATTAGGATATATCATAAATTTTCATGTTGATGGTCTTTATAGGAGGTGATTCATTTTTAAAAAATCTCCTTACAGCTTTATCGAATTGATTTGCAATATTCTTAGCCTTTAGATATTAGTCAAAGTTAATTTATTGGTTATTGAATTATCCAATTATGAATTGAGAACTGAATTTATTTTCTTGCTATTAATAGGAGAATATTTTATTTAAGAATTAATTATCATTAATTCAATAGAAGATTAAGAAAAAGAAACCGATAATAAGCAATAATAATTATATGAGGAATTGGAAAATTCAATTTTGAAATCCATTATCATGAATCTGGAATTTCATTAAATCTCGCAGCTGACCTAGATCCTAATTGTTTTCTTGCTAGCTCGTTGTAATCATGCTGTTGAATTTCTAAAAGTAAATTTATAAATCACTTGGTCGATGCAATTATTTATATGCTTGATTTCTCTAGTCATCTGGTACCCAAAATTATTTATTGTATGTAGCTTAAGCAGTCTACAATCTATCCAGTAGTTGCTTTAATATAATCATTGAGTACCAAATTTTCTTATTGTAGTTTTTCTATTTAGATTCTTTTGGTCATTTATTAAGATTTTGGTATTTGAGGCATGGATGTAATACTTTTATTTCCTTATTTTTAAATATTAACCATCTTATTTAGAAGTATGTTATTTTCATAAACTATCTTGTTCTCCTCAGCTAGATTTCTATTAAATGAAACTTATACCATGCGCATATTTATTATTCCATTTTGAAAGTGAATGAGACGGTCTCCATGGTGCAGATGTATCTATTCTGCTTTTAGTACTTGTTATTTTAGATAGCAATTTTTCTTAATCATTTACCATTTTCTTTCTTTAACAGATAGGATTTATTGAAATAAGGTTCCACATAAATTTAATTAATTTTGAATAGTTAATGAAAATAATGCATTTAAATTGGCTTAAAACCATAAATAAGTGAACTAAAAATAATCTAGCATTCAAAATTGATATCACTCATAGCCATCCTCTTTAAGTATTGAATAGATTATGTTCTAATTTAATTCTATAAATATTTTCAAATAGTTTTTGATAAATCTTTCTTTTATTCTATGTCAACTCATATTTAGAATGCATTTAATTCTTGGGAAGAATAATGAAATAACAATGTTATTGCATATTATAAAATTTGTTCGATTATTAATTATAAATAGACTTAACACATTCTGACTAACTCAATCAAGTTTTGAAGAATAGGAAAAGTAATAAAATAGTATTTAATATTGATGTATTAAATTTATTATGTTTGTTCTAGATGTCGATAACTTCAAATAGTTGAATGCTCATTAGTTATTTGATTCAATAATTCCCCAAAAGTATAATTTCAATTAAGGAGAGAATTCAAATTCTAGGTTATTTCTTACTCTTTTTGCAATCAACATTAATTATGAATCTCATAGAAACTTAAAATTTTTCAATTTTGCTTAATACAATTATATAATAAGTGTCTATATAAGTAAATCAATTAACGAACTTTTTCTTTTTGAACATAGTTGACAGACTCTAATGATTGATACTCTAAGAGATATCTTGCAAAGACTTTCTATACGCAGGTCTGATATCTAGTTTAGATGGTCTCAAATTTTTGTATGATTTTTAACTGCATAACGACGTAGCATCGGAATGGTTATCGAATACTGTTAATAAGGTTTCTTCGTAGGGTTCAACAAGGTTCATAATTTGATTATTCTTGGTTATTAGTAGATCTTAAAGGGGTTATTCATAAATTACCTTTTAGTTCTCCTCTTTGTTCTTCATTAATTTATTCAGACTTATATAGACGGTAAATAGCAAACAAGATTTTTGATTCATATTCGTTAGACATATAAATTATTATTCATTTTATATTAAATGAGTAGAGATAGAGGGGGTGTATTATTATAAAAAATATATTAATTAAGTTCTTTATTTTATTAATAAAGGCTAATAGAGAGATGAAAGTACTAAAATTGATGAAAAATGAAGTGTATTCCATTGTGCTGCACTATTTTGGAAGCATTTTAGCCATTTTTTATGTAGAACAACCAATGAAAAATTAGATACACAATTATCCTTAATCAGCCAATCAGATTTAAGAATTTTCTTTAAAAATAGCGCTTGGGTTTTCAGTTTAAAATATTAATTAAAATGGGTCCAACAAAATCACCAAAAGCTGAAGCAAAAAAAACAGTTAAGACTGTTAAAACCAAAAAAACCACTGATGACAAGAAGAAGGCAAGAAGAAGACAAGAAACTTTTGCTTTATATATCTACAAAGTCTTGAGATAAGTTCACCCAGAAATTGGTGTGTCTAGAAAAGCGATGAACATCATGAATTCATTCATCAACGATATTTTCGACAGAATTGCTCTTGAAGCCAGCAAATTAGTCAGATTTAACAAAAGAAGAACTCTTAGTTCAAGGGAAATCTAAACTGCTGTCAAATTGTTACTCCCAGGAGAATTGGCCAGACATGCCATCTCAGAAGGAACCAAAGCAGTCACCAAATATACAAGTGGATGATTTTTTTAATTTTTAATTAAGTTCAAATATATTGTAAAAGTGACTCTTCCTACTCTTATAATTCCTTGAATAAATTACATTAATAAGCTAAGAATATTTTATGACTCAGTCCCTTTCCATGTTTTTATTTCCTTCTCTATTAAGATTTTTTCTAATCAATGATTCATATTCGAATGGTCAATATTGATATGTCCTTCAACTCTAATATCTAATTTAGAAACAAAGTTTTCTTCCTAAGATTATCCCTCTTTGGTTCCTTGAGTTTACGAATGTATAAAAATATTTTGAAGTTCTTCCAATTATTCGCTTAAATATTCTCCAACATTTAATTGTAAATCCTTGGTTCGTCCTTATCTCTTAAAGATTTCTGTTATTCTTAAGACAAAATTTTGAAATTTCTGACATTGTTGTTAAGTAATTTTATTGGTAAAATTTATTAAATATAACAATTCTTGGTATTAGACAATTTGGATATTCGTTTTTCTTTAGTTTTACTCTAAAGAAAGAGCGATCATATGAAATAATGTATAGATATTGAAAATTGACAAACCCCAAAATTTCTTATGTTTATCATAACATTTAGGAAAACAGAAATATCATTATAAATTAATTATTATAATGAACTAAGAAAATGCTAAATTAAAAAAAACCAAAGACTCCATTTTAATCAAAAAAAATGGGAAATATTCAGAAGAAGTAAGGGAATTGGCTAGAAAAAGGTAATTAACAAAAATAAACAAAAAAGAGCTATATATATATTAGTAATTGAATGTGGAATATTAATTACTTATTTGATTTTTCTTATTGCTTACTCAATTTAGGATAAATTTAAGCTGCTATTTTTAATCATATAGATAGGACTTGTATTGATCCTTTATTTTAATTAAGGTTTTCTTCTAAATTCTTTCAATTTATTTCTCCGTTCACTCATTAATTTTTTTCAAAGAATACATAATATCCAAAAGTTCTAATATGTAAAAAGTATACTTATTATTTATAGGATTGTTCTTTTATATTGTTTGATGATTGCTCCATTGGTTTTGATGTATTTAGAAGTTGAGTAGTTTATCCTTCCAATAATTTTATAAATAATCTTTTTGTTGGTTAATATAATACTTTGCATTCTGGATTAGTATTTGATAAGAAAATTTGTAATTGATTTTTTGAAATCTAAATAAAGATATAATTTATAAGCTGGTAACAATTTTAATCCTTATAAGAAGCCCTACATAACCAAAAAAGTTTTGATGATTATTTAATAAAAAGTATCATGAGCAAGTCAGAAGAAAATCCATGAGGAATTTATTCAATAGCAGAATGATTTTAATAAAAGACTATAAAATTTGTATTGAAAATATTCTTTTTTTGTGAAGTCATTTTGCCCTTGTCAATTGATTTACTTTCGAGGAATTAAACACAAATATTGCTATATATCCTTAAGTTCATATTGGTTCCTCTAATTTCAAAGATATAACATTTAATAATTATTAAGTTTTCGTAATAAATAAAAGACTTGAAATAAATCAAAGTATACTTAAATGAAGTATTGCAAATTTGAAACGTAAGAAATTATGATTAGATTCTTTTTTGAAGGAATTATAGATTTACATAATTATTACTTTGATTACTAAACAAGAAATTGAAAATTCTATTAATTAATCTGTTTTCCAATGGTATCTTCATTACAAGTCTATGATGATATTTTATTATTTAGATAAAAACTAACAATAGATGATAAAATTTAATTCAAATTACTTGTATTGAAGGACTAGGTCCAACGTTAACTGCAATATCAAATGGTTGGAATAAATAAATAATTCTTGAATTTATCTGAATATTAATTCATCATTTTAAATACAGTTAAAGAATGAAAAGTAAAGAAATTACAATGAATTGTAGCTGATATAGAATCTATATAAGCTATATATTTTGTTTCTTTAATATATATTATATATATATTATTTTTCAAAATTACTAATTTTGTGTTTTCATAAGATATATGATTTTCAATAATTGAAAATACTCTTTTAGTTTCTTTTCTATTAGCAATTACAGAAGTAAACAAGTTAAAGAAAACTCTCCCTAATAAGAAAATTCACCACACCTAGCCAGAAAAAAGAGTAGCAAAATCTTCTCATAATAAGGAAGCGTTTAGTATTGCAATTAAAAGACATCCATAGAAATTGTCATGTATTTGAATCGGAAGTCTAATGATCTGGCAATTGTTCATGATGGGATTTATGAAAATCTATAACAAAAGTAATTTAACTATAGAAAAAAATAGAGGATTTATTGGGTATAAATAAATTAAAAGCAGCTTTTCGATAATCGTTTGTATGAAGCCTTAACGAAATAAAGTGCAACAATAGAAAAAATTGAATGCATTTCATGCTTTCTCACTTACTGAAAATCATAACTATTCATTTTTTTTCATAAACAAATTCAAATTAAAAAATATTTAATTGTTTATCTCTAATTTTAACAAATTATACATGGGTTGTAATTCCTAAAAGTAGAGCTAATCTGAAAAGCATTAAGCAAAAAGCAATCAATAATAAAACTTGCCTAGAATTCAAAAAGTGACTTCAGCAAAGCCTAAGGAAATCTCAAAGGATAACCTGAAAGAAAAATAGAATTTCAATTCATAGCCTTAAGCATAACAAAAGGTGGCAGAATTATTCGATTTGGAAAATTAGTAGATTTACAGAAATAAAAAGTTTCAATCAGATTATGTTATTGTCGAAGAGAAAGTATCCATATAAAACAATGAGGGGAAACTTTTCATTGTTGAACATAAAGTAACTGGGTAGAAAAGAATTGCAAAAATAATAAAGAATGTGTTGACAGATAATCAACTCTTAGAATATATTCAATATATTTAATCGATAAAAAAATTAGTATTTAACATGATTATAAAAGGATCACCCAAATATTATAAAGTTATTCGATGTCTATAATGATGAACATCATATATATTTGGTCAAAGAATACTGTGAAGGTGGTAATTTGATTTAAAGATTACAGAATGAAGAATCAAATTTAAATAATACACATATTGCATTTACTATTCAGTAAATGTTGTCAGCAGTACATTTCATCCATGCACAAAATTAAGTCCACAAAAATATATAAACTAAAAATATTTTCATAGCCGAAAAATAGACATACTTATCCAAAATAAGTGGCCATGAAGAAATTTTTTATAATCATCAGGATTTAAACACTGAAATTAGCTATAGAGCGCCTGAAACATTCTCGGAACAATACAAATGGAAAGCTTCAGCAGATATTTGGTCAGTTGGAGTTGTTTTATATGAATTACTACTTGGAGTACATCCATTTAAAGAAAAGCACAAGAATTTAACTTTCTAAAATATCAAGGAGAATAAATTGAAAAATCCTGCAGAATATAAATAATTAGAATAAGAAGCGAAATCATTACTGATTTTAATGTTGAATTAGGATGAAAATGCTAGACCATCTGCCAAAGAATGCCTTCAACATAGTTATTTTAAATCTATACAATAATCTTCATTGAAGGTAACGGGTGCTTTACTAAGGGCAAAAAATTTTCAAAGAAAAAATGAATTAAAGATGATCTTACTCAGCTTAATGATTGAATATTTATTACCTAAGGAAGATAGAGATAGAATTGCAAATTCTTTTAACAAAATGGACACTGATTTTGATGGAAGGATTTCTAAAAAAGAATTAATTAAATTATACTAAGAAAATTTAGGCGATGAAAGCATAGGTAAAAAAGAAGTTGAGGGGATATTTAAAAGATTAGATTTAAATGAAGACTCATTCTTAGGATTCAATGAATTTTTGATTGCGACTTGTGATAAAAAGATATTATTAAGTGAAGAAAATCTGAGGATATTTTTTAATAAATTAGACAAAGATAGTAATCGTCAAATTTCAGCCAATGAACTTAAAGTATATTTTGTAAAAACTAAACTTACTGATGCTGAATGGTTGGAATTAATGAAGTTAGGTGATTCGAAAGAAGAATAAAATAATAAGTTATCTTTTGATGAGTTAAAGGAGCTTTTAAAAGAAAGTGAATGAAGTAATTAAACCAAAAATTACTATTTTTATTAATCATTATTGCATTCATTATGTTGTTATTAATTATTCTGTTCTTTAAGTTAATTAATCTTACAAAATTAAACTTGAAAAACAAGTAGTTTAACTTTCTTTAGGCATAAGTAATAATGTTTACATAGATATTCAATCAAGTAGAAGATGGTAGCAATACTAAAGGAGAACAATCTATTTTTAACATTTATTATTAGAATCAACTTAAGATAGAAATCAATTAAATTGAATAACTCCTTCTATACAGGTGTATTTGGATTTAATTCCTTAACTTTAAGTGGAGAGCAGATATGAACAATCATGCAGCTCAAGTGTGAATCTCAATCTACCCAAATACCGTTTCAAGATAAATTATTCATTTTTATAAAGTGATTTTCTGCTTGAAGGGATTGATTCAGCAAATTAAAGCAATAAATGATAATTCTTCTCGATTATAATTCAACCAGAGCTTTAATATAATCAGCTATCATCAATTGTTTTGTTCATTCAATCTGAAATCAGAAGAGCATGACAGAGATAATATACTATTTTGAAATTCATAGAAGTATTATTTAGTTATGCTGATATAGAATCAGAATTAAGATTGTACTGCTGTCTTGATTCTTAATTATTTTTGTAAGGTAATCATACAAAAATTCCAAAGAATGATACATTTTTTTAATTAACCATCAGAATATAAATTTGCTTTAATCTAGATATCTTACAATTAGCTAAAAAAGAGTGGCCCAATAACGTAAATAAGAATGCAAATCTCTAATTCTCTAGTATCAAGGATCCTAAAAAAATTTATTTCCCATTATTCTTTTGCTAGATCATAAACCAAGTTAACTCTTTATTCAATTAAAAGAAATCAATAATTTACTTCTACAAAATGCTTCTAGTTTACTAATGTTTGTCTTTCTTTCAAAATGTACTGCAAAAGATTATTCTCAAGGGAAGGAGTACAAGTTTTCCAAAATGGATTCTATTTTTTTATAAATGGTTAAATTTATTAATTAATAAGTTGAACAGCGGATAATAGTTTATTCTTATCAATTACTTTGAAAAAGTTGAAATCTTCGAGATAATATTTGTTAATCTTGAATTATTTTAAATTATAAAATCATAAAAGAAAATAACAATAATTGCCTTAAGTTGATCTCTTTTTATCTAATTTGCATTTTAAGTTTAATTTAAATTTAATTGAAATGTATAAATTTTATGTTCAAATATCAATTTGTTTGATTTCAATAAGTTTGACTTAGCTCACCTCTTAATTGAATCATATTTAATATAGTTTAAAAATAAGAATAAACTAAAGTAAATTATTTATAATATCTCAACTTATTCGTTCTAAAGAGTATTGGAAAGTCTCCCATGTATTCTAGTTTTTATTGTAGAATTCAGTTGTATGTTCACTAACAGGAGTTGAAACTTCTTAAAAATAACCTTAACAACTAAGGTATTTTATGTTTCCAGTTCTTGCATTCTAACTGAAGGAATTTAGGAAGGTACTAGAGTCATAAGTGGATTTCCTTCCCTCTCTTTCTTTAACTCTGGTATTTAATAAAGTTGAACATCTTTATTCTTTGGATATTGGGCTTCCTAAGCCATGATAATATGAAAGTTCGATAGAACCTCATATTTGTCATGGGGATATCCTGAGAGGTTCCAAGAGAGGATATTCAGGTCTTAAGAGATGTGTTAAGATATATTTTCAAGATGTCAGGGAAAAAGTGCCGACAAACTAGAACCTTAGTTCGGTTGGATATTCTGAAGAAGAGGGATTTCCAACTCCATGGCACAAGGTCCCGCGATAGCTTCGTATGTGTTTTAATAAAATTCAATCCTCTGGATGTTCCATTTATGAAGTCATTAGGTATTATATTATTTTACTTTAAAAGAAATTTGAAACATTTGTAAGTTAGATATAGAAATTTCGAATGCTAGTAACGAGTGTCAATAAATTTAACAAACTTGGGAAAATAAGAGGCTAAAGCTAAGAAAGGCTTTAATAAAGAATAATTTGGATAATATAATGAAGAAAAATTCAAAAATGTTGATTTTAAGTTATTAACAAAGAAAATTACAGAACTTTCTTATTTATGATGAAGCTTATAAGAATAAATTAATTAAAACTTTAATAAGTGGAGGGGTCTGAAAACATTAAGAAAATTTGCTTTTATTAATAAGTTTGATCAATTAAAATAGGGATTATAAACCAAAATCTATTAACTATTTTCATCTATTATTGAAGAATTTATTAAGAAGTTTGAATAATTAAAATTGACTTTAGTTGATTTAAAATAGAAGGAAGGGTTTCAATTCTATCTTAAAAATTAAAATGAGTTCTCGAACTCCTTAAAGCTGGAGAATATCTGCTAGTATTCAACAAATTATACTAAGTATAATAGAGTCCACGATTGTGTGTAATTATTATGAGTGAGGTTTTAAACTCTTAAATTAGAAATCATACTTTGTATTTATATTTGCTGATTGAATTGCGGTTGTTCTTTTTAGCCTCAAATAACCTTAACATTCAGAAAGAAAACGAAAATAACATTACTCTACATCGTTGCTTATCTCACATTTGAGGCTATTTGCATAGGTAATCCAGTGCAAAATTTGTTGCAAAATCTGAAGCAACAAAAGATTGTTTTTTGGTTCACTTTAGCAGCAAAATTATTTCCTAAAAAGCTGTAATTTGTGAAATTCTTATTTACTTTAACTTATGATTTTGGAACTTGCTAATGCTAATCTTTATTTCACATTAATTATTAATACTTAGTATCCATAAGAAGCTAATGATTAAACTAAATGAGCTTATCTTTCGAGGATAATTTGTTAAAATATATGTAATCTCTACCAGAATATTATCTGGGTAATTAACTTGCATGCTAATTATATGCAATACAGCCAGCAATACTTTACTCAAATAGTAGCGAATCATACTCAAGATCCTCAACAAAGGATCTTTTTGAATTACGGTAGATGATGTTGAAATCTATTAACTGCTTATGCCAATATAACTCATCTATATGGCTGTTAACTTTTATTAAAAATATTCAGTCTCTCTCTGATAAGTTAGTGCAGATTGTTTAGTTTTAATCTAATAGAATAAAATCTATCCAAAAAATTTCCGATTTTAATCAATTATAGGTGCAATATTTTGCTCCAAACTTTCTAAATTAATTTAAATCCAACTCCATTCTTAAGTTATAAATATTTGTTTAATGCTGCTGGTTATTTTACAATAAAAATTCTGCTGCTTGCGCTTAAAGTTTTACTTTGGCACTTCATGTAGTTGTGTTACTAGATCTCTCAATCAAAAAATGTTCAGCTTCTCGAGCTTCTCCTAACAGGAATGCCAGATTTAATGAGGAAAAGCAAATTATGGCCTATGTTGTATTTTAAGATTTTATAATGTTATTTCTTGACCTCCTCTAGATGTAAGTGCGTCGCTGGATGCAATTTTTATAATTAGTATTTTAGATCTTGCAGTTCACTGCCAATCTACTTACAATAATATCCTGACAATAAAGAAAAGTGTTGCTAGATTTGTTATATCTGTGCTTAAAACCTGCAAATCGTTGAATTCAACCAAGCGCCGTTCATCTTACCATTGTGCTGATCTTTTTTATAATATAATTACTTTGTATGAAGAGAAGATATCTTGCGTTAGACAATATGCACTAATACTTGTACAGCAAGCTATCTGTCTATTTCTACTGAAATAGAGTTCTAATAATATCAAGCAAGTAATAATATTATGTTTAGATTTAGAAATCGATCCTGCTAGTAAAGCAATCATACTGCGTAGGATAATTGCTTGTCCTTTTTCATGTATATGATGTACACGGGCATCAATTTCACCTTGTTAAACTATTCGTAAGATCTTCAGACAGCTCATATTTATATTGCATTTCAGCTGACTTTAAGCATCTTTTCATGTATGATCTTATAATATTAACTAGAGCAACTTCAAGCTCTTATTAATCAGTGTAAAATTATAGCAACGCTTGCAGATGAACTCATGAAATTTTTCTAATCTTTAGAGTTCAATTCTACTCTTTCCATTAAAACTTAAGACTAGCAATATTACATAGCTCTTAATATCAGATAAAGGATTGGCTTAGGCTATATAACACTCATCCCATACAACTTAAAATCCAAAATATATTGATATATCAAAACTCTAACTTCTCAGTAAAACTACCATTCTCTCCAGTCTCTTAACTGTATACTCAACTACTTCTGTTCAGGTTAATACCGAAGGTCCACTGTTTTGCTATTCATCCTGTTATGCATGCACAAATAATGGACATACATGTTAAGCTTTTTTCTTGGAGTGAATTTCCATAAATACACCCTTTCTTTTCATTCAAATAATTCCTCAACATATTCTTAAGCATAGCTTACTTCTATAATATTAGAGATTCCTATTTATTACTACATCATGTGAAGATTGTAAACTAATACTAGTCAATTATTTATAATTGCAATTTCTATTTAATTAAATCATTGATTGCATGTAATGGTGTGATGCTTATTTGTTTGTGGTAACAAGTTAACTTAAATTTTCACCTAAATAATGAATCTAAGGTTGTCAATTTCCTTTACCCTGTTCTACTTGCAAATCATTCATTTCAATTGATGTCAGGCGTTTCAGTTTATAAGGAAATAAATGAAGAAAATGAACTTTTGGCAACGTTTGGCAACGTTTGTGCCAAATAAACAAATACACCCATTCTTAATGATCACATATGCAATTCCTGTTGATAATTAATGGCTTTAGTTTAGAACTTAGAGCAAGTTTTAATTCATCAATTATATTAACCACTAGAAGATAATAATAAGTACAAGTGTTTGAATCAAAAAAGAAAATAACTGCGCTCTTATCCTAATCAGCCAGCATTTGGAATCTTCTTAATAATTTTCCTCCTCAAGTTTCTTTAAGGTGTCATCCATTCGACTCCTTTAGGGTCCATTTCTAGCCACCACTATTTTTCTCTTGCCTCTAAATCCTTCATTGTACTTCGACTAGTCTTATGTTTAAAACTGGATCCTATCCACTTATTCTTCAAAGTAGTAAAAGCAGTAGTTTAATTTAATTCAAGGTATCCTCACATGGTGAAGAAAATCATCCTTTTACTAGTGATAAGTTCGAGACATTAGGACCCTTTTTATTGTTATAAACCCTTCCTTGTATATTCTGATTGAACAATCTGATAATTCTGATAAGCACATTATGTTCAAATATTTCATAAGTTAAGTTAAAATATGGTATGTACATAACATCATAAAAAAAAAAGATGAATCAGAATTGTACACCTTATGAAACAACTTTGCTACATGGAATATATGTTGATAATTAACGTACGCCAGCATAAACACCAATCACATAATGTTTAACTGATATCATTTCTGAAGTTTCTTATGAGATGAATAATGCTTCATAAATTTACAAGAAATCAAACCGTCATCATTATTGGTGTCATACATTCACCTCAACTGCACAAGTTGTCCATGATTTAGCAACTCATTTTTTATCAAATGTTGACAGAAAGAATGGCTAGAAGATGAAAATGCTATTCATTGGTATATTGTCCTAACAAAGAATAAAAATTATAGATTTTCTGTAGCGATTCAAGCTTAAAACAATTAATGTGTCAATTCATTTCCATGATATTTACAGGGGTGCAAATTTTAGAACTACTGAATTAAGATCAACTATCCTCTAAAAGAGTTGTGTTCAAGAAAAATTTGTTATAAATAGCATAATAACTAATATTACAAAAGACTACATGCATCCCAATTATCATTAGTCAAACATACATCTAAGCTCTATAATTTACAGTATTTTATGAAGCTTATAGTGGTGAACCCTAAAGAATTCTAGTTAGATTGGAGGTTAAATAGATTTTGTTATTTATATCAGAGATACCTATATAGCATAAAAATACACATGAATATTTTGAAGAATGATTAAATTATGATACATCTGCTCTAACAAATACACCAGCACATAATGAAAATGCGGCAGCATTTCTGCAAGTTATAAAATAATTTGATATCTTTAAAAACTCTACATCTAAAAAGGTTCACATTCAATGAATCAGTAAATAATTTCATCCGTCCAAAAACGCATGCCTTTTCTATGAATTTAGTTTATAAATTGTTGACTTCTACAGCGACACTAGAAATAAGAGACTAACCAAAAGGACTAATAATTGACTCTCAAAAGAAAGGAATTAGATTTAAATTTTGATAACCAATTATACTGGTTGTATATATTATCAGATTCATTTAGTAGTATGATTATTTAGCATTAGATAATTGATACCGAGAACAGGAAGTACCAATTATTAATAAAGTTCTAATATTTTCTAAATCCTGAAAACTCTAGCTACTAATTAAAGTAAAATTTTCAATCAATTTCAAAAAATTTTGATGGAATCAACTGATAGCTCACTAGAATCATACAGATTTTATTTATTCAGATTCAATTAGAAACAATATTTAACTGCTACAAAACTGCATATATTCCAATTGTAAACAATAATTATGGAATATTAAAGAAAGATTTAAGAATACGCCCATATTAATTATTCGAATTTTTTAACAGAATAATTTTTCACAACAGTAAGTATTTTCATCCTTGCAAGCATACTTTTTTCTCAATTAAATGTATTACTTCCTTATATATATTTTCTAAGGAATGCATTTCTTTATTTGATTATTATTATTCGTGTGTTTTGCTATTTGTCTCTATAAATCCTCTAACAAACATTGGACAAGAAGATTTTTTTATTCTTCACATTGTTTCATATGAGTTAAATAAGTGCTAAGTACAATGGTGATTATTTTTTTAATGCTGATCATTGATAAAATGGGCTTAGCTTATTAATCAAGTCTCACATCTATTCTAGGTTCCTTTTTTATGTGATTTTAAATGTAGTCAACTCTTTATTTTTTTACCACGTGTAATACATCCTTGGTTACTCTAAGTTTACCTATCCAGCGCTACATATTCATGATGAGGATCACTATCTTATGCTAGATAAAATTAATGCTAATAGTACTATTAAAAATCTGATATGTGTGCAAGTTGAACTGCTGCAGCACTTGATTGCGATGCACGCCTCAATTCATTTTTAGCAGAGACTCTTGCAATTAATGAGTTACAGAATTGAAGGTGTGTAATTATGGCCAATGTGAATTAAAACAATTTTGAGTAGTCATATAATGCACAATGTGTAGCCTCAGTTACATAAACTTGTATATAATCAAAAAATGGTTAAACTTTTGAATGAAAATTTTATGCTAATAAGATTTATGAGATTCCTGCTGCTATGGTTCATTAATTTTGGATAATATTCAACCATAATTATCCTTCTTCACCACCATTACCTAACACTTGTCTTATAATCAGTAAACAACTAATAAAAATGCTTTAAGTGATGCACTCACAACCTTTGTTATTTTCATTTATATGCTCAATTTTTATTCTGTTAGAAATAATTAAATCTTGGAATTTTCAGACGTTAATTGTTGAATAAATTAGTTGTTTTCAGATGCTCATCACACTCACCTGAAGTAGGACACATCCCATTTTGTGATCAAATCTCCTGTGCATTTGCTAATTTACATTTAAATAGAAATTTGTGATGGTTTCCTCCACTAACCTGTAATGTACGAAACTCTTCTTTTAGGAGATGTATTGGATAAGCAACCAGATGTGATAAAGACATTGTTCGATACCAGTTACTTTACGTAAGTTATTTACTGTTACTGTACTTATTCTTTCCAGAATTTAAATTACATGAAGCATGACCTTCCTCTTATAGATACTTACAATATTGTCCAACATTCTCTGATAATATACATTATTGGCATCTATTTATCATTTCTGTCCTGTAGAAGGCTTTGTATACATCAAATATTATGCTAAGTTTTTCTTACAGTAATGATTGGAGGTCATATATCTTATGATCCAACCTGTAAGTTATGTAGTAAAATTGTAGTTGCAATAAATTTGTTCTCTCTTTCCTAGATTTAATCTACCTGCTTATCAGTTTTAGCAATCCTTTATTAAACCATCTTATGTATATACCTCAGCTCCTTGCTACTTTCTTATCATACATGTGTACATCATTATTTTTAATTTTTCTAGACTTGAAAGGATGTTAAGGTGGAGATGTTTATGATCCATAAACCAAGATACCAATAGTTCTTTCTTAAAATATAATACCATGGTGTTACAAAATTTCCTTTTGATTCAAAAGATTCACATTTAAAATGCATTCTAGAATGTTGTAAATTTGCATTGGTAAAGAAACTCTGACCTCTAAAAGTACTAACACTGACTTCTGTCTTGAATATGTCAATTGAGTGTTGGATATTGTCGTGATACCTTCAAAAGTCTAGCTGCCTTTGCTTAATGTTCCACTGTGTTTCATATAATGACAAACTCATCTACAAAGTGATTCTATAATTCGGAGTTCCACAGTCACTCTTCTCACACTTGCTTCTTGCACTTATTCTTTAAAATACTAAATTGCAAATAAATTTGATGCAGTAGAAGATA
>CAJJDP010000007.1:18155-47361 GCA_905182995.1 Paramecium octaurelia
TAAGAAGAGGATTGATGATCAGAATAACACAATAGATTAGCTTAAAGAATTTGAAAAGGACATGAAATTAGAATTAAAAAAATCTTATGACGAATAGTAATTATTAAATAAAAAGCTGATAGAGGATTAGAATAAGCATTAAGAATAAATAAAAGAAGAATAATTAAAACATTAAAACTAAATTTAAGATCTAAATCAAAAGATGAGATAAAAAGATATTTAAATTAGTGATGTTTAAAAAGAATTAGATTAGAGAATATAAATGTTTGAACCAATAACAAAACTACTCACTTTTTCTAGTTGATTTACACTTAAGCTTAATTTAACTGCCTTTCTGAAGTTGCACAATAGAATAGTTGCCTATAAACTTAAAATTGAACTTGAGTTGATCGTGTGTCAACTGAAAATTATCAAATAAAATTACAAGAGTCTACTCAACTATGTTTAAGTCATCACTTCCAAATTAAGGAATAATCTTATAGAGTCTACTTTCATGCAATTCTAATAATTCAAAATTTTCATTTTTAGGAGACATTATTATATATTTAGAGATTTTTCTAATTCTAGGGAAATTTTATGTTTATGGAAACATTAAATTTCTTGAATTGCCTTTCAGCATTCCTCAACCTTTTGCTGATATTTAAGCCTATCTAGATTAGATACTTGACGTATATAATAAATTCTATCTCATTTTCTTAGTTTTTCTAAGAACTTCTATCCGTAAGTTAAGATTGATTAAATTAACTCATAATTACATATGAGGGCTGGAGTTATCCGAGACTATGAGGTACTAAATCTCTGATTTTATGGTCAATCATTTTACCTAAACTACAATTCTTATTTAAGCCTGGTGATAGTTTTAGGACAACCAATTATCAATTTATTTTGAACCAGCCCATAGGTTTTATAAAGGTTAGCAAGCATAAATAAATAGGATACCATTATCCTAAGTTTTTAAGTATTCATAAAATTTCAATTATTAATCCCTAAATTGTTTATTTTTGAAATAATGGCCCATTAATCTACAAATTTTTTCTTAGATTATTAAATAAATGATTGAGTATCTCACTTTCATCTGGTCTTAACACCACATACTTCAACCACATTTTAAGTCCACAAATTTATTGATGCAATAATAATCTAAATTTTTGCCTCTCTTTATCTTAAGACTCTCATCTAACAAAGAGAAAGATCCTAATGGTATAGGACAAGCATTATAAAATTTATAAAATTACAGTTTATAGTATATTTTCCTTCTTCGCTGGTTTAACTTTAAAATTTTAGGTCCAGTCATTTTGAATTAATTTTAGTGTATTGTTTATCTATTAAATTTAGAAATCAGTACCATCTTCTATCTGTTCGCATAAGTTTGATTTGTTATCCATTTAGTAATGTCATTGTAATTAGAATTAAGTCTTGAATATTAAAAATATAGGAAGAGCCTCTTAAAATCATCCCCCTCTTTTTCATTAAGCCCAAGCAGTCATCATTATTTAACGTCTAAACTTATCTAGTTTATAGACTGCCTCTATTTTACCATCCTAATCTTTGTTAACCTTTAAAGCGGTGCTTAATTCAGTTAACCCAATTCTAAAAATATCTTGAGATTTAATTCCTGTTTACAACAATTTCTGAATTTTACCAAGTACCCAAAGTCTCTTTTGTTAACTTTGTAATTGATCACATTCTACTCTAAATAAAAAAATAGAATGAACTTCATCTAAATCTTATTCAACCACACATCATCAACATAACGAAGTCGTCCTTCCGATATACATATTATTATTTATACTGTTAATCTGATTATATCTTATTCCTATTAAGAAGATTTATTATATTTTATGGTTTTCAGAAAACTTCTTTATTCTCCCTTGTATATGTTTATATTATAAGAAGTTTATATTTCCAGATCATACTCCTATACTCTAAAAAAAAAGTTGATACTCCCTTCTATGAAACCGTTCATTGTATTTGTTGCTTTTCTTATACGATGTAAATATGATAATAGCCTAATTTACTTATTATAGTTATGCCTAGAAGGATGATTATTGAAAAATAAAATATTTGATTTTGATTTTGCAATTTTATGCTATGACACTAAACAAAGGCTTTCTTCCATTCCTTATTGGTTCTTAAAAATTTGTCAAATCATGTCTGATATATTCCTAAAATTATCTTAGTAGACGATTAATTCAAATCAATCATATTTTTGTTAAGTTTTATTTAAAACTAGTCTGATGTAATTTTTCAATATATACCTAACTCATATCTTTAACATAATCCATTTCCATCAAGTTTAACATGTGCTTACCAATATTATTCCTTTGTGAGATTAAATCTGGATATTAAACTACATTTATTATTATCATCAGTCTATTCGTTTTCTCATCCCCATGGCAAAAGCACTTGTTTCAAAATAAAAAAGTTAATCAGAATTTCTATCCTTAAAATATCATTCCACGCCCTCCTTTCATTCATCTTTTCAGAAAACCCTTCTAATTAATAATCGTTAGTCGATAATTAATAATCGTTAGTCAAGGGCATACAAAGCACTCAGAAATTTTTCCCAAAATTATCGAGAAGAAATTTATTGTGAAATTAGCTACATAAATTTAAATTGTCAATAAAGTTTTAAGTCTTATTTTAATATCTTAATTATCTTAGATGAGTATAAAATTAAATTCCTAAGCTTCTTGACAACTTCTCAAAGTTCTTGGCTAGGTTATTCTAGAATTATTTCATACAAGTCGAAGAAAATCCTTAACTTGAACATCAAGCAATAATTTTATTTCGCCTTTGTCTTGAAGAAGGTTAATGTTTTGCCCTTAGATTATATCAAATTATCCATTATTATTTTATTGTGTGTAGCTTATAATATAAGAAAACTCTTTAAAATTTGATGTTTAAAATACTAGAAATCATGAGATTATCACACATAATCATTTGCTACTATGGCAATCTTAATATCCTTTAAATTCAAAAATTATTCTTATCTAAAATATAAGTTATAACTTCTTTTTTAACTCTTTTGATAATTCCTTGTAATAAGATTTTCTTGCAACCAATGTTCCTACTAGATTGTATGTGGGAATGTAAGTAAAAAGGTAGTAAAAGAAAAATTAGTAGAATTGTCACATCACAGTTTCAGGCAATAATTTATGCAACGCATCCTTTGAATTTCAAGTAGATATCAATCTTTTATCTCAACAACTCCAATAGAGATAATTCTTTATTTTATTAGGAATTTCAATTACTATAACTTGCCATTCTTAACCAAAATTTAATTAAAACTTCCTTCATACACTAGAAAGCTAAGCTTATTCCTGAAATCAAATGTAATTTTCACTTCATATAGTCACTATAAGCTAGCAATTGATTGAAAATTTCAGTGCAACTGACCAAATAAGAAATTTCAAGAATTTTGTAATGTATTTCCAATTATGGTTTTGTTACCTACTCATTATGTATTGCTAATCGCTCCTTAACTTTTAGAATTTTGCCCTCTTTGGAAAAAAACATTGATTAGAAAATACTAAATTAAATACAATTATTTGTATATCATAAATCATTGCGAATATTCCTTCTTAAATTCTTATTAGTCTCTCTAAGTATCAAATAGATAATGAAATGCATCATCCATCATAAGTTTTAAAAAAAAATGAAACAAGCCCTATATTTTTGAATTTACGGACAGATATTAGAAGTGCTTCAGATCTTTCTCAAGTCATCTATAATAAATAAATTTTGGTATGTCACGCCTAATTTATCTATAAGAAACTCGTCATACAATTTCATTCGAAATCTACTTTATTATGTATAGGCAGTTAGATTTATCCATTTCTAAGTGTGTTTAATATTTTTACCCAGGGTTGACTCTTATTGTCAATATCTAATAAATCTAAAACAAAAAAGATATTTATATCAAAAATCATCTTAGCCTCTTCCCGAGGGATGGAGTCCAGCTTACACTGATGTTTTTTTATTTTTCTGTTGACTTAGTTGAAGGGGATCATATAGCTCTTTAGGTAAATCTAGTCTTATTTTGACTTGTTCTTAAGTTTCTTAAGTAATGTTTTAACTGATCAGAATATAGTTTTTTCTTTATTTAAAAAGGTAAGGGAGAATGTTATTAGTTATTCTTTATTATCTTAATTCTTTAAGATCCTTAGTGTTGAAAGGAGTCAAATCTATAGGCTAGCTTTGAGCTTCTTCTTACTTTATTCTAAATGAATTAAATTAGTTTCTTAATCATCCAGAGAGACTTCCAATATTGAGAAGTTAATTTAAAAATCAGGAATTAATGAATTACAGATTTTTCTTAATTATTGGTTCACTTGTTTGAGTTGATCTTCTCACAAATTACAACTATTCCAAATCCATAGATATCTTCTCAAATCTGACCTATTTCTTCTGAGTATCTTTGAGCCTTTCATCACTTTAAAAGAGAGAGTCGTCTGGGGATTTGTCAATATAACATTTTATACTATTATATTGTTTATAATAGGATCTAATATGTTGACTCCGTCTTCTTTTGTTAATTCTATTCCTCAGTTAGCTTATGTCACGAGTTATACTTCCCTTTCCTAACTCCTAGGCCTCTCTTAGTTGATTAATCTACTCTCTCTGTAAGCTTACTATCTCGAGACATTTTTTTCAAAGTTTAATCTCAAAACTAAATATAGTATAAATTAGCTTTCAGATAATTTTAAGTATCATAAATTTCTCTTTAAACAGAGTTTTCTTTAAAGTACTTTCTAGATTCCTTTCCTAAATTCAAAATCTGAAAGGAAAAATTTATCATTAGATGAAAAAGTATACTCATTCTTAGTTCTTATTTACCTTAAGGAATTATAAGAATCTTCAGCCGCTAATCTAACCTACTTGTGAGAATCACAAAATTATCAAGGGTGACCACAATTCAGATACTTGATCTTAGTCTCTTAACTTCCTAATCGACATAGTTCATATTATTGGCCATCAACTACACTCCTTCTTAAAGCTTATATCAATTTACACAGATAAATGTTGTTGAAGCAAGGAACTAATATAGACCTATAAAGGGCTTTATTTAAACAACTTTTTCCTTTTGTCTATTACATTATCCTATGAAATAAACAGAAATTACAGTTCACCACAAATAATGAGTAATACCTAATAATTCTTTGATATAGAAGTCATCTTATTATTTTTTCTCATTTACTATTAGCTTTTGGATATATTTTAAAAGAGCTCTCATCTCCTTTACTCACAGAAACAATCCCCTTCAATCTATTTGAAAAAGGTCTATTCCATAAGTTTAACAAAATGGCTCTAGATCCTAATCAGCCTATCTCATTTATACCATCAAACTATGGTAGTTTATTACTTTATGAAATTAATCAAATCGCCTTGGCAGATTTATTCATTAATTGCCTTATAAGTTAATTCTTGGAATCTCAAAGTCTTCAAGATAAAAAATTATAATATGCACAATTTATTCCCCATATCTTCATTAAATTGGTTAGATTCTACCGAATGACTAAAATTCCTAAATCCAAAGCCTTCATCTCTATATCTTCTCGGTTTATCAAAGTCTTTTCTGGTAGTAGCACTCTCTAAGTAAAACCCTTAGGCTTGCTTCTTATTTAATTGTAATTAATTATGAATTTATCACCAAATTCATATTAATTATTCCTCTTCCTTTTTCCTTATTTCTAATAGAATATTGGATACTAAACAAGCTCATTATATTATTTCTGAGATCTCTTCCTAGGTGAAAATTTACCTATTATTTTGATGTCAGGTGATATAGAATTAATTAAAAATAAATCTCAATTATCTCGTGCTGACAAGGATTTATCAAGTCTGCTTTACACAATCCTTAAACAGTTTGCAAGAGGTTGCTTGAACTAAACCATTCTACCTACATTTAAAATTGTTATAAGGTATAATTAAAAGTAGTTATTATTTATTTAAAGGCATCTTGGCTAAGAAATGTCTTAGACAAAGCCTAATATACTAAAATATTAAATAGTGTGTAAAAAGCATGACAAATTTCAAAAAATTATTTTAGCTAAATTATATTATCTCTAAGCTAAGATTCAATAAGACTATATAGATTTAAAGTTATTTCAAATTTAAAAAAAGGGAAATATATTCTCAGTATTTAATATTTATAAAGGAATAAAGCTAAACATATACATTATTTTTCCCTGATCCTCTATATCTGTTTGGGATAGTTAATGAATTGGAAAAACTAGCTTATTTCATTTAAACAATATGATTGTAATGAATAAAGTTGAACCTTTATAGATTGGATGAATTTGGTTTTCAGTCTCTTAATAAAACTTTTCTTTCAACTTTTGTGTCCCAAAAATTGATTTAAATTTTATACACTTTAGCTCAGCAATAATTTTATCTTTACTCTCTAAGGCCTAGCTGTGAAGTAGATCACATAATTTAAATCCAATTTTTTTTCTATGTCAGAATAGGTCTCATATCTTTTATTGATTAAATGTGAAGTCCCATTTAATTGAATAACGTATATTAGTTCAAAATTCATCACAAATGTCATCCATTTTTTATATCCATTCTACGCTATCAATCTACCCAAAGTCAAAAGAATTCTCAATTAATTTTGATTGTTATACTGGTATTCTAGTACCATTCTGCTTTGACCTATTCAAATATTTTATGTCTCTAAATTAATCTTCTTATTTGCATATGAGATGTTAATTATAACCTCCTCCTTATCTGTACCTCTTATAATCTCCTTAGTATTTTACATCATTTTATCGAACTTAAAATAACTAAATGCTCTTTTAATTTACATTCATATTTATTAGTCCCCAATCTAAGTTTCTATTCCAAATAATTTCATAGTCTCCAAATCTTTGATTCTCCTTCCTCAAATTTTACTCAATCTTAGTATTCGCTGCAAAGTATAGATGTCCTTCTTTCTTTATCATTAATAGCACCTCCTTACATATTTTTCTCGATTTTTATATCATCTCATCTGTCCTTCCTGTTGAAACAAGGAATTATGGAAGAGAATATAAATCACAATCATTAATGAGATTGATTGTCTGGTTTTGTATAATTTATCGGATGAAACAAATAAATTTATTTTAGATTATGCGCTACTCCTATTAAAATGTTGATGAAGAAAAAGCAAGAAATGTTAATTTGAAAAACAATTTTAAAATGATTTCTTATTTATCTACAATAATTCAGAATAATGTTTTATAAGTTTATGAATTATGAAATAAAGAGCTTTATATTTAATAAGTTTTTATTAGTTATTATTACAGAGAGACGTTTAATTTATTTTATATGTCAGAAAATGGGCTGAAAACTAAATTAAACTTAAGAATTTTCAGATTGAGTACACAATAATTTGCAGTAAAAATGATAACTCTCTCAAAGAAGAGCAATAAAATAAATTTGGAGTATGATAGGAATAACGACATGCATATGACCTTAAAACTGTAGATCCTTTAAAAACCTTATTAAAGAAGAACAAAAAGATTTCTAATTGTTTTTTTATTGAATTCATGAATTTCAATAATAAATTGAAAGCGATTAAAATATATAATGATATTTCAAAATTTGATTATTTTTAGATGAAATTTTGATGATTTCCTTTGGTATTTACATTGTAATAATTTTAATAATTTGAAAGAATTAATAAAATCATTTCTCTTACTACCCTTAAATGATTATTACTCTACAGTTTGATTTTATGATATAATGATTCTTTGTTCAGAGTAGCTTGAATGCATAGCCAACTTTGTGATTCCTTCTAATTTTCTAATTATCAAACTTAGAATAATACTAACGCTTACTGCATTATTATATTACAATGTTTTATCAATAGACTCTTTCATCATATCAACATTAGCTGAAGCTGCTATAAATTGCCTGCTCTCTTCTAAAATTTTAAATTCAAAAAGTTGACAATTCTCCCTGTTGTTAGGTACCCATTTTCTTAATAGGAATCTTTAATAAAATTAATCAATTTATATGAAACAATTCCTCAACTTCATTCTTTGTTAAGCTAGTCTCAGCAAGACTAGAAGTTTTGAGCTCATCATCCACTCATTTAAATCTTACTCTCCTTTGTTAAAATCTAATCTTCAAATTTTTCATTCTATCGCTCAACTCACTATCTAATTCTGTCTATGCTTTGTTACGTATAATCTACTCTAAAATTAGTAATAAACTAAAGCATTTAGAAAAGAAATTTAGAATTCAAAGTCAAATAATGTTTTAAAAGTATTTTAACACTCAAAAATAATTCAGAAAACCTAATAAGAGAGGAAGTTATAAGTGAATTCCATAAATTTATAAGGGTGGTCTGCACAAACCCCAACAGTAAATTTCAGAGTAAAGAACCTCATTTATGACTCTTCTATCACATTTTAAAGGAATGGAAACTTTGTTTATAAAAGGCAAGATGTAATCAGATCAACAAACTCTAAGAAGCTTCCTATTCAACATGTATACTTGCTGTTTCAAAGATATGCAGCTCAAGGTATTTATTAATAGGCAAGACTTTACAAAAATAGAGTGATATTGTCTACTGTATATAGTATAAGGTGAAAATTCTCTTCTCTAATAAATTGAATACTGTGGCTGTTTTACAAGCGAATCTTCATTCTTAACAATGGAATAAGTTACATTTTATTTGGATGTTAAATCCTTCCTTAAAAATAACAATTAAAGTTATTTTTTAGCTTATTTCATATACCACATTATCCCCTTATTAATCTGTTCTCTTACTATTTTGCTATTAGTTTAACTAGGAGTTTCAAGTTCTCATTATAAAAGAATGCTTTCCAGAGAATGATATTGCTATTTCCTCTCTTCCTCATAGTTTATTAAACTAGAAATTCATTTTAACATCTCCACTACCTTGTCTTCTATAGTTATTCTATTTGAAACTACAGGCTTGTTGCATATTACTGACTTATAAAAGAATAGATGGTTTTTGACTTTTTAATTTAATGATGCTTATAAACTATTGGTCAAGAAGTCTCCTAAATACTAAATAAAGTCACCTAGTTTAAATTTTAGCATTTCCAAACCCTTAATTAGGTTAAACCCATAAGCCTTCATAAACGAGGTAAATTAACTTTTTAGGATACTTACTAAAAACAGATAATGGTTTAATTTGAATAAGATGTAAACACTTAATTGATATAGTATGGCTACATAAAGTAAGTGTCGACTGCTTGAAATTCGAAAATAAGTGCATAAGTTAGTCTTCCTATAATTAAAATTCCTTTATCACTCCATTGCATGATTTACTGTACTTAAAAACTATATTCTCTAATAATAAAAAGAGATGATAAAAATTGAAAAAAAGAATATATTACTTAAAAATCAGACACATTTCTGGATCTGCATATTTCTACTTGAGGAATAAAGGATGGATGAAATGCAAGGATCAGTATTGTTATATAAATGTTGCTCATACAATGAACACATGAAGACCACACAGTCAACTGGATTAACAAATAGTAAGATCTTACAATATGTGTAAGGCACAATAAGTAAATTTTCCATGCAAAGTACAAAAATGCAGAATTAATAAATGAAATTAATCAATAAACAGTTAGAGAATGATATAAATGGACTGTGATGACGCATATACAAAGGATTAGCACCAAGAATCAACATAAATTCACATTAAATGTATTATTATTACTTTAGCTAAAGGAAACAAATAATTAAGAAAAATAGAGTTAGATCCAGATAATAAATCGATTTGGATTAAGAAATTTGAGGCAAAATCAATGGCCATAGTATAGCTGGATTATATAAAGCTTTAAAGAGGAATCAAATATGATGATGGCTTTCTTGCGTGATGTAAGTAAAACCAAAATTACTTAAGGATGATTTGTGGATAAAAATATTTTATATTTTACAAGAGAAGACTAAGAAAATAATGTTATAATCAGTTTTGATTTATTAGGGCACAAAAGATGGATTAAATAATTAATAATATTGGAATAAAGTGAATGGTAAAGCTAACTTACTTATGGTATTTTAATCAAAAACTCATTAATCTTTGGAGCATATTCACCTTCTAAATGGGAATCATGTGTCGAAGATATGTAGAAGATAATACATTATCATCTTTTATATTTTCATAAACTCATNTATTGCTATTTCCTCTCTTCCTCATAGTTTATTAAACTAGAAATTCATTTTAACATCTCCACTACCTTGTCTTCTATAGTTATTCTATTTGAAACTACAGGCTTGTTGCATATTACTGACTTATAAAAGAATAGATGGTTTTTGACTTTTTAATTTAATGATGCTTATAAACTATTGGTCAAGAAGTCTCCTAAATACTAAATAAAGTCACCTAGTTTAAATTTTAGCATTTCCAAACCCTTAATTAGGTTAAACCCATAAGCCTTCATAAACGAGGTAAATTAACTTTTTAGGATACTTACTAAAAACAGATAATGGTTTAATTTGAATAAGATGTAAACACTTAATTGATATAGTATGGCTACATAAAGTAAGTGTCGACTGCTTGAAATTCGAAAATAAGTGCATAAGTTAGTCTTCCTATAATTAAAATTCCTTTATCACTCCATTGCATGATTTACTGTACTTAAAAACTATATTCTCTAATAATAAAAAGAGATGATAAAAATTGAAAAAAAGAATATATTACTTAAAAATCAGACACATTTCTGGATCTGCATATTTCTACTTGAGGAATAAAGGATGGATGAAATGCAAGGATCAGTATTGTTATATAAATGTTGCTCATACAATGAACACATGAAGACCACACAGTCAACTGGATTAACAAATAGTAAGATCTTACAATATGTGTAAGGCACAATAAGTAAATTTTCCATGCAAAGTACAAAAATGCAGAATTAATAAATGAAATTAATCAATAAACAGTTAGAGAATGATATAAATGGACTGTGATGACGCATATACAAAGGATTAGCACCAAGAATCAACATAAATTCACATTAAATGTATTATTATTACTTTAGCTAAAGGAAACAAATAATTAAGAAAAATAGAGTTAGATCCAGATAATAAATCGATTTGGATTAAGAAATTTGAGGCAAAATCAATGGCCATAGTATAGCTGGATTATATAAAGCTTTAAAGAGGAATCAAATATGATGATGGCTTTCTTGCGTGATGTAAGTAAAACCAAAATTACTTAAGGATGATTTGTGGATAAAAATATTTTATATTTTACAAGAGAAGACTAAGAAAATAATGTTATAATCAGTTTTGATTTATTAGGGCACAAAAGATGGATTAAATAATTAATAATATTGGAATAAAGTGAATGGTAAAGCTAACTTACTTATGGTATTTTAATCAAAATCTGATTATATCTTTGGTGCATACTCTCCTTCTAAATGGGAATCATGTGACGGAAAATGGGTAGAAGATAATACATTATCATCTTTTATATTTTCATAAACTCATGATTAAGTTTATCCTTTGAAGTCAGATCAAAAATAATATGCTATTTATTGTCATTCAGGTATAGGACCTTCATTTGGATATGGGCATGATTTTACAATATAAGGTGAATTTACTAATGGTGGTTCTCGTTTAGGTTATTCATATCAATTTAATTAATACAAGGGTGGAAATGATGATCCATATCTGTTTGGATAGAATAAACCAGAAATAAAAGAATGTGAAATTTATGAATTATAATTTGCTTGAATTCATATATTTATCTAAATATTTCTAGATTAATTTTGAATTTTGTGGTTTCATTAAAATTATAAATTTTAATGTTCTCTTTAATTTAAGCTATAGTTTTTATTATTTTCAAGTTAGAGATTATAGGAGACTTGGCACAATTTAAAATCATCATTCAAAGAAAAATAAAACCTATATAATCAATATGACGGTAATAACATTACATTCATCTACTTTGGTTGCAACATTCAATATGCATTATATTTATAAATGAATAACAAATGATTGGTAAGTTGTTTTTGAAATTTGAAATATTTTACAACTATTCTTTTTCTTTTTATCTGGACTTTAATTAAATTTGGACTTTTTTGGCTAGTGATTAACTCATCATAATCAATCGATCCAGAAGGGTAGATTTGCTTGTTAATGTGTTTAAAAACATCTTCTATTTGAAGATTCAGATTTTTTGGGGCAATTAACTAACTTAAAACTAATATGGGTTAATTTAAAAGGAGAAATTATTATCTAAAATTGTGGAAGAGATGAAAATTATCTCAGCTATAATCATACAAAATCAGAGCGATAAAATTTTCAGTAATTCGCAACTTACACTGCTGGTCTAAAGGGATATTGATAATAAAATTAAAAATCAAAGACAGAAATCGTATAAAGTGTTTATCCTTTCTTTGTGATCAATCTTTGTGTGGAGAAGTGAAAGCTATAACTCTCTAATTCTAATATTAAAAATTGAGTGGTCAAACTTTTTAAGATATTAATCCAAATACAAAATAAATAATATCTGTCTCTATGAAATTAAGGTTTATTTAATTATTTGAAATGAGAATTGGGCTATAATTTAGTAACTAAATAATATATTGTCTCATATAGTGGAATGAAAGAGATTTCCCCTGAACATAAATTAATAAGAATAAATATAGAGTAAAGAGTTATCATATTTTTCTACAACACCAAAGAAATACAACACATTTTTACTATAATATTTTTCTTTAATATTATACATTAATACATTTTTCAGAAAATCATTTTTTTTTATAGATAATGCTTTCTTTCAAAGATCCGCTATCTTTTCAATGAAATAAATAAATATTATTGTTTACTTAAATTTAGCATAAGTATTATAAAATAAGATGTTAAGGTTAAGTCAGTTTTATAATATTCTCATGATTGTAGGAACTTGTTTTTTTAACATATAGCATCGTAATCCTTAATATGATAAGTAAGAAAAATTTTGATTTTCTTCCATTTGAAGAAATTAATACTAATAAGGAGGTAGTTGGGTTAAATAATGCTAAAGAACTTAAATTTTCCTCAAATTTCACAATAATATGGATAAAATATTGAATTAACTTAAAAAAGCAAGATTCAACTTAATGAATACATTTAGGTCTAAGAATTCTAAAATCAATTAAATTAATAAATTAAGAAGGTTTTGCAATAAGGAAGGAGATTATCCCATCCTCATATTACTTAGGAAAGGTTGAATAATTTAGTAAAAATGAATAAACCTGGTTTGTGAAAATTTGGGAAGTCACGCTAAGGAATTCAAAGTTAACTATAAAAATGACTTTGGTATTGGATATATCATCAGAACTTATAATAAGTATTTAATTAAATGGAAAATTTTGAAATGATTTTGAATGTGATGTGCTGTCAGAACAAAAGAACTTTTAGTGAAGAAATAGTGTTTGCAAATCTTTCAGTTTAGATTATTAACTTGATCTCACCTTATAAAAATCCAAGACTCATACAAGTAGTCATTGGAGAATTACAATATATCTTTAAATTTTTTTTCAGCTTCATAAATATAATACTATTTGATAGTATTTATCGTTACTTTCAAAATTAATTAACTTGGAACTATTGGAAGAATCAATCTTTAGGAATAGATCAGGAACTATTGAGTATCTATTTTCTTCTAATAAAAATTGTTTATGCAAAATTTTTCTTATTCACTGCTGTTAAAATCTAATGTTTAAGCATAAAGATTAAATATTAAGTTCGTTTATTTTCCTATTTTTAATGGTGAACTAAATTATTTTAATATTTTTTGTATGTTAACAAGTTCTTATAATGAATAAATTTCTATATTTAATTGAACTTAGAATAGATCTAGGGTCATATTTTTAAGCCTTCTTTCTTTCAATTTTTTTCCCAAACCTATTCTTCTTGATTGCCCATATATTCTTGCAGGTATTGTTTATTATGAAATTTAATCTAAAAAGGAGGTTTGGTTGGAAATTTGGGTTGTAAATTAAGTATTAATTTTATTTTGATTAAAATACTTAGTATTTATTTAATATCATGTATAAAAAAATTATAAGATTATGCAAATTGTTTGTTACACCATTGGTTTAATATAATTTAATGCAATTCAAATTCTCAAATCAATTTTCACTTAGATGTTGTAGTTCTTAGAAATTTTACATGGCCTTTTAGAAATCCTTATTTTAATTACCATTTCTTTCTTCCTTACCTTATAGTTACAGCAATAATTCAGATATGTGTAAGTTAGGATGATAATAATTTGAGATCATACTGTAACATAATCTATTGGATCTGACAAAAACTTACTAAATCTCAATAAATATTAAAATTCTTAGGTGAGCAGCCTTTTATTATGGCTTATAGATTAATGCTAGCAAATTTATAAAACATACAATTTATAGCGAGTTTTTAAGGGCTTTTTTATATTAATATTTCTAAAGGATGAATTAAAATTCTTTAATATTTATTGGTTAATTGCTTGGGAAAGACACAGACCTTTTTAAGTTCGATCCATAATTTTTATTAAGTTAGTAATACATTTTTTTCTATCTTTATGTTTCATTCTCAGAGCCTTAATATAATACATGAAATAAAATGAAAAATTATCTGCATTTTTAATTTCCAATTTATTTTTTGGGATATACAGAGTAAAATCTTCATTTGCAAGTGTGGTGGTGCAATGAAAGTCTGAATGCAGATTATTTAAAATGCAAGTTCTAAATCTTTTAGGAGATGCATATTGCTTAGTATTGAGTAGAGGATTTCTCTATTCGTTGTATGAAAAGCAGAATTAAAATCAATAAAAATGCAAAATATCTTGACTTTTAATAAAGGATTTAATGGTTGATGTTCAAGCATGTTTTGATCCTCGCTTAAGTTGAAAAGAACTGTATAAAGTCTGTTTGATCGATTGATAATTTCGAGTTAAAAGTTCTATATATGAGCAAATATATGAGTTTTCATAATTATTATAAGACGAAATTGAAGTTATTTGAGTTTAGAAGTGGATGCGTTATTAAGTGGTAAAAGTCTTAGTTATTTCCATATCTAAATTTCAGAAATTCAAGGTTTAAGTATAATTTATCTTTGAATTATCTGTATTAGCATTACTTTAGATTTTTTAAAATAAATTAGGAAATGAAGAAAATTAAAAAAATATTAATAGTAATTTATTGAATTAAAAGTATTATATTATTGAGGAACTTTTTTAGCATTAAAATTTAACAAAAAGTAATGCATGATCTGACAAGGTATAAAATTATTGGGTGGCTGAAATTAATGCTATGGAAGATTTAAGATATGATAAGTTCTACTTGAAATTAATTTATTAGGTCATCCTTTATTTTCTAGTAATCACTTATAGAAGGTATCAACAGGAGTATTATTATTAAATCTCCAAGAATAACTATTCGTTAACTATTTTTCATTTTGGTAATACATAAAATAGTTCATTTTGAAGGATAAACGTTAGAGTGGTTCAATTTTCTTTGATATTAAATTAAAAGTTAAAGATGAATAAATCACAGTAATCTTTTCTAGTATTATCAATAAAAAATTGTTTTCCATTAAATTAAAAAAATAGAGACTAACGATGCTTTTGGTGAGAAGAATATTTAACTGTCATATTGAATTACCAAGAATAAATCCAATTAAAATAATCTAATAAAATATTTTAATGAAATCTAAGTTTAAGTTTCAGCAAACTGGAGCTGAAAAGATCAAAATTGATATCACAAAACATAGATATGAATTGCTGTTACAGATGAAATATATGGCAGGAGTTCAATTTAATAGAGAAAAAGCACGTTTGGAAATCATATATTACATCATACCATCATTCATTTCAACAATTAGTAATTTATATTCTTGAGATAAAATTCTTATATAAAACAAAATATAAATTTTTTAATTCTATTAAACTAATATTAAAAAATTTTAGAAACCCTTATAAAACATTTGAATAGGATTTTAATATAATATTTGAGATTACTGAACATGGTTTTTACATACATAATAAGAATGAGATTCATTTCCATGACTTTACAACTACTATGCAATATATTTTTGACTCAAGGTGATATAATGTATGATTTTGCATGAGTTTATACATATTCGAAGGAATGTTCTCAAATTAAACAAGTTGAGGGATCTCTTAATTTAAATTAAGATGAGAAACCATTTCCATCATTCCTGTAATTGTCATTATATTTTCATAAACCCTAGCTAATATATAAAAAGTTCACATAATCCATTAATGAAGATAAAATTTTGATTAGATTAGATATCTTCATTTTGAATAGGAATTCTCTTCTTTTACTTCTTCAATAGTTTTTCAGGAATTTCTTTATAGAATACTGAGATCAAAAAAGGTAAGTTTAGGACTTCATTATTGAAAAGAGTTATTCTCTTCATACATACTACAACAACAAAATTATTTCCACCTATTAGAATTTCATTAGCATTATGAATTTCTTTTATTAGAATTATTTCCTTTTGGAAAAAATTTAGGAATATCAGACACAATAAGTATGAAATCGATTATCAAATACTTCATAAGTTATAACTGATCTATACTATAACAATCATCCAATTAATCAAAATAAGATCCTTTCTTGAGCACTTAAATAAGCACTCTCCAAAAACATATAATTTATAAATTTAATTACTAAACAATTTTTTATCAAAATAACCAAAAAACTATTCCTCCTTGTCTAATCGCAATCAGACTTTTATGCAATAGTATCCTCAAGAGAAGATTAGTATCCTTAAAGGTTTTCCAATAATTATTTAATTGATTTAGGTTTCTGCTCGCAAAAGAAATGGGTAAAGATGACTCATCTCTAATTAGTTTTGATTATTATCAGATGATTATAATTGTTTTAATACATTTTGAAAATATCAAAAGTGTTTTAATTTTTTGTACTCTTACAAACTTATTGAATACTAACATGGTTTCCCTGTTTATTTACAATAAGTACAATTTCTTCTATCGAATTCTGGATCTAAAATTACTTTGCCGTTTATTTTCCATGGTACATAATCTGGACAACACACTCTCTGGTAATGATTGCTATGTCACAATATTGGTTGTCTATCAACAGAGCAATCTCCACATAGAACTGACCTGCAAGCAAACAGTATATGGTTTGATTTTTCATCCATTGTTTGAAATAACGAACAGAATGGATAAACTATACATGTAACACCATTAAGTGCTTTCCGAATTCAATTAAAATATTTGGGCAATTATTCATTCTAATTATAATACAAATCTACTTTTAAGTTTTGACCGTGATATTCTTACAAAGATTACAAATTTTGTATTAAAGATTAAGCATAGTATCTAGAGCTATTAGTTACTTTAGCCTATTTTAAATAGATATTAACATTTAGAGCATATCAAAGATTTAATCTTTAAAAATTCCCTTTTTGTTACTTCAATATAAATTTAAGGAAAAATACTTCGTTTTAGGTACTCTTTGTTATTCTATAGCTGTTTCTGACATATATAACAATTAATACCAGAAAATTAAAGCTTTCCTATGCTTAGACATTTAAATTTTGTTAAAAACAAAAAGAATGAGCTTTAACATAGCAACAAGGAGTGACAATGGCTTCATTTGAAACTAAATTATAATTTTAATAGCATATTTTGCATTCTTGAGAATCTTACTATCACGACCTAATAAAATTAGTTGAAATAATAAGTAGAGTTTGCATCTTCATCATCTCTTCATCCTATTCTATGTTGTCGTTAAGGTTCTCTGTAAGGATTTCATCTATTTCCTCTGTATTTTATTGAGTGAATGCACTCAAGGTTATTCTAAAAAGAGGGAACCTCAATTTATTTAAATGAATTCGAAAACTCAGAATAATCAATTTAAAATTTTTTCCTTGATATGTTGATTATTATATCTATGTTATTTTAGTTTGATAATACAAATCAATACCTTATTCGACTGCTATTATTTCAAAAACAAATCATGATTAATTAGATTTGCTAATTGATAAAATAAATAATCAAGTTTATCTTGTCTCACTTTTAGTAAATAATATATTTATTTGAATTATTTTAACTTAATACCTCCATAATTTTTTCAACTTATTTTTCTTCAAACTGAAATATTTATTTATTCCCTAATTTAATGGCATCACTAATGCCTTATTTTATTCTTAATTAACTGTTCATCAATTGAGATCAAAACTTATTATAATTAAAGGTTGAGGTAATCCTTTAATTGCTTGATTTCTTAGATAGCTAAAGTTTCCGATATAATTTTTTGTAAGAATTTAAATTTCTTCATCATAATTTTAATTTTCTTATTTTATTTCCTTTGATTCTATTACATTTTGGATCTATCCTATTTATTAATCAATCAAATTAAACATTTTTCCAAGTTCTGTCTTTATGTAATTTTTAATTGACTTTATAGATGATTACAATTCTTTAAAAATATTAAGTCTTAGCAAATTTTCTTCCTTCTCAACATTTTAGGATTATGATCTCATGCTTTAATCATTGCTTTTTGCATCATTGAGCAGTTTTATATTTTATTTATCAACTTTTCAGTTAAGCACCTTGCGCATAAATATTTGGTCATCAATCCCAGTTTAGGATTTCAAATCGACTGCTATAATCTTTATTTTGTGGATTTGACAAATTTTCTTTATGTTTTTGATGTTTACATAATAATATATTTTGATTATTTAAATATTGAAAAATCTCAATTAATTAATTCTAATTCTGAAATTAATGAGATAGTATGAAATCATTGCTTCTAGAAACATAAAAGGTTTCAGAGTAATTATTATAAAGCAAATAGAAATAAATTTTGGTAATTGAATATATGAAGACATCATATCAAAGATTAATTGGAAAACCTGAAATCATCTGGCTAATCATGCTTCTTCATTGTAGCAAAAATGGACTGAATTTTTTGGTTGAAGATCAAGGTTATATAATTGTATATATTGATAAAGTTACTATATAAAAGGAACATGCCTTATAAATTAAGAATAGAAATTAAAATAACCAGTTTTGAAATACATTTTCTCCAAAAAATATATAACGATATAGAATATAGTTTACTTATTCAGAGTTATTTGAATGTTAATAATTATTTTAACAAATTTAATTCACAGCAAAATAAAAGTAGATTTCAAAATAAACTAATGCTAAATTGCTTTAAACTAAACTAATTTATTAAGAATATTTTAATAATATCCAAATCTTATCAATAAAATGGGTAAAAAGTAAGTCAATATGATTTAGAAAGAAAATTTTAGAATCTGAAATATTTTTCTCACATTATTTTAAAATGGTGCAATAGAAGCCTTTTGTATTTTACTAAAGGATCTTTATTCAAGGAAATTAAAGTCTTGCATACCAGCCTTTATTTTCAACTTAGGCTTAAATAACAGAACGAAGAATCTTAGGCTGGATCAAAAGTTTAACCACTTAACTTAGAATATTATCTACAAGAATATTAATGAATAAAATGGAATTATTTGTGCTTAATTTGTGGCTTGAGAAATCTTAAAAATTGCTTGTTTATATATATCTCTAGTTGAATAAATTTTACTTAAATACTTTCAAATAGTGCATGAACTAATTAACATAATTATTAACCTTTAGAATTGTAATATTCAACATTTTATGGATCTAATTAAATTGATACATCAAATTTATTTATTGTTGATGTATTTAATTTAAAAAGAATTTATTTTTAATAATTCTAAATTGTTAAATATTGCTAAGCCTAATTTAAATAATATATTTAATACCTTTAATGATTGATATTTGAGCACTTTCAAATCCTAATCTTTTGCTTTTTCAAATTCTTTTATTGCTTATTCATCTTGATGTTTGATCAATTAAATTATTGTTAATTCTAATTTTAAATGATGCTGAAGCTGATTAAATAATAATATTTTATGCAAGTAAGAATCTTTTTCTCCAAATTTAATTGCTTTATTAAATTCTAAAATCGATTAATCAGATTGATTAGTCATTTTAATTCATTAATTTGATAAAGATCCACTTTTTTTTTATAACCCAATTTAAATATAATAATTTTAAACCCTTAAAAAGTGAAGTGATCTATCTGCACCAAGTTCATAATTGCTTCATTATATTATGCAATTAGGATTAAATTTTTCATTTACATATTTGTAAATAGTGCTAGAGTTGATCAGTAACAAGACTTTAACACCTTTACTATAGTACAACTACACTGTAAATGGATCTAAATTAATTGCTTGATCAAGCATTAAATACAATTTTTCCAAATATAATGTATTTTTAATATATAGCTAAATAATTACAAAATTTAACCTTTAATGGAAAGGAATAACTATTTCTCCATTTACAAACATATTTAGATCATTAATTGTTTATGCTTCTATTAAATCATTACCTTAGATTATAAATTTACAAAAAACCTTTGATCCTTGAGCATAAGCAAGTTTTAATCGAACATAATATGTTTCCTAACAATATTTAATATTTTTCTTTATGATTTTTTGTGCTTCTTCTAATCCCCATGATTAAGCTAAAAAATACTTCTCAAATTAAATTAATACCTAAACTAAAAATATTAGCTAATAGTTTATCGTTTAAAATTCGAATCTTAAGATTTACATATTAAAATTTAAAAATTAATATTAATTAGCAATTTGCCTAAACCTTTAATACTTTTCTAAAACATATCAATTACTATCTTTCGTTTTATATATTATCCTTTTGTTTATCCGATCTTAGTCTATCTCAAAAATTTCTACTGTTAATTATATATTAATTCTTACATTAAGTGTACAATGTGATAGGGTTTTCCTAAAATTCATAATAAAGAATTTACTTATCAAATTTTATTTTGGATTTTTAATCTTAGATGTTTTTAATAATTTGAATATTTTCATTTGAGTATGACCTCTATTGTATAGAATTTGTAAACTAGTTCGATTGAGAATTTTATTTATTAGTATCCCTAATCTATTTAATAAATCTGATGCTTATGTTGTTATTTGTAATAATTAAGTTTCCATTCCCTTTTGTAATGAGATCTATTTGGCTATTNATATTTGAGCACTTTCAAATCCTAATCTTTTGCTTTTTCAAATTCTTTTATTGCTTATTCATCTTGATGTTTGATCAATTAAATTATTGTTAATTCTAATTTTAAATGATGCTGAAGCTGATTAAATAATAATATTTTATGCAAGTAAGAATCTTTTTCTCCAAATTTAATTGCTTTATTAAATTCTAAAATCGATTAATCAGATTGATTAGTCATTTTAATTCATTAATTTGATAAAGATCCACTTTTTTTTTATAACCCAATTTAAATATAATAATTTTAAACCCTTAAAAAGTGAAGTGATCTATCTGCACCAAGTTCATAATTGCTTCATTATATTATGCAATTAGGATTAAATTTTTCATTTACATATTTGTAAATAGTGCTAGAGTTGATCAGTAACAAGACTTTAACACCTTTACTATAGTACAACTACACTGTAAATGGATCTAAATTAATTGCTTGATCAAGCATTAAATACAATTTTTCCAAATATAATGTATTTTTAATATATAGCTAAATAATTACAAAATTTAACCTTTAATGGAAAGGAATAACTATTTCTCCATTTACAAACATATTTAGATCATTAATTGTTTATGCTTCTATTAAATCATTACCTTAGATTATAAATTTACAAAAAACCTTTGATCCTTGAGCATAAGCAAGTTTTAATCGAACATAATATGTTTCCTAACAATATTTAATATTTTTCTTTATGATTTTTTGTGCTTCTTCTAATCCCCATGATTAAGCTAAAAAATACTTCTCAAATTAAATTAATACCTAAACTAAAAATATTAGCTAATAGTTTATCGTTTAAAATTCGAATCTTAAGATTTACATATTAAAATTTAAAAATTAATATTAATTAGCAATTTGCCTAAACCTTTAATACTTTTCTAAAACATATCAATTACTATCTTTCGTTTTATATATTATCCTTTTGTTTATCCGATCTTAGTCTATCTCAAAAATTTCTACTGTTAATTATATATTAATTCTTACATTAAGTGTACAATGTGATAGGGTTTTCCTAAAATTCATAATAAAGAATTTACTTATCAAATTTTATTTTGGATTTTTAATCTTAGATGTTTTTAATAATTTGAATATTTTCATTTGAGTATGACCTCTATTGTATAGAATTTGTAAACTAGTTCGATTGAGAATTTTATTTATTAGTATCCCTAATCTATTTAATAAATCTGATGCTTATGTTGTTATTTGTAATAATTAAGTTTCCATTCCCTTTTGTAATGAGATCTATTTGGCTATTAATATTTCAATCTCGTTAAAGCTCTTGCAATTTTTAATATGATATGATGTAGTTATTTCAAGCATTACATGCAATATTCATGAGAATATTAACAGTTGCTCTAAAGACAAAGACCGTTACTTTTATTTTTTAGAATAATAGATTATGATTATTTTAGCAAAAATTACAATTCACTTATGTGCTAATATCTAGAATGTAAAATTTATATATAAAGGGTATTAGTCAAAAATTATCATGGTTAGCTGCTGTTGTGTTTCTTACTTAACTAACCTTAAAAGTAGATTTTGCTTTTATTATCTTATCTGAAGGTTTTCTGTAGAACAAAGGCTAGATAACTGAATGAGATTATGACTATATGTATATATTCAATCAATTGATGATTAGAAATAAATAGAATGCCAAATGATGTTTATAAAGAAAATTTTGTAAATATATTTATTGAATATTTATCATTTAAATTACAGAGTAGAGGAATCTATCAGATTTCAATTAAAAGGCTTCCTAAGCTGATAGCCTTCCTCAATTTAGTTATCCAAAAGAAGATAACTTATCATTACTTTTTAAATTGCATTATATTAATTATTTTCTACTTATGCTTTTTTCAAAAGTTTCTAGCTAATTTAAAATTTTTAATTTTAATTAGCTTTTTGACTGATTTTCACATTTGATCCTTAAAAGATGTTTGTTTGAAGAGCGTTATAAATAAAGAATTATTGTTTCAAATAATAGGATGCCTTCTACAAATCTGAACATTAGTATTTAGTATCCTAATTCAACTTCAATATCCAAGGATCAAAATACTAAATCTTAAAGCATTGTTTATTCAAAATGATTCCTGATCCTTACCATCAAATACATACGATTTTGATCAAATTTTAGACTGAAATTTAACATAGCTAAGGAGGAAATAAAAATCAAGCATGAAGCAGTAGATTCTTAAAATAAAATAATTACTGAATTAATACATTCTATAATTTTGAAATCTAGAGCAATATTCTTTATTATTTGCAATGGCAATACATTTGAACATTTCAGCAACTCATCTGTTTGATATATCTTAGATATACTTTAAAAATTTTCTTTATTATCTCATAATTATGAAAAAAAGTTGAAGAAAAAATTTATGAAAATCGTCATATCATATACTATTCAAATATCTTTAGTAAGGATTTAGATTATTGATTAAACAGAATACGTTCGCTTTTAGTTCTTTAAAAATACATAAAATAATAATTTATGATAATTCATTCTAAAAGGTTTATGAATAATACTTCCTTTCTAAGGGCTTTTCATTTAACTTTGACAATCTAGTAAATAAAGACTTGACGATATTTACAAAAAGAAATTCCCAATATTGAAATATAAATGAATGTAAACTTTATTATCTTATTTTAGTTTCCTAATTAGTTTAGCAGGGAATCTAAAACAATTATTCTTAAGGAGTAATTGAATAATGGAAGAAGTTGACAGTGAATAAAGACAAGAATAACGAGTATTGCCACTTTATTCGCATAAAAATTAGTAAACTGTTGAATCAGTTTAACTGCTTGTATTGCATTAAACCATCTTCATTATAAAAGTATGTTTAAAAATTATGCAGTCTTAAAATTTAAATCCTATTAATATTCACAACATTTCCTGTAGATCTTTCGAGATTTCCACTAAGAACAAATACTGATTTAACCTAAACGAAAATTATCATGGTAGTCTGATGCTTAATAGGTTAATTTGAAAGTTAAAGATACTATATTCTAATCATATATTTTACTTATAAGGAGACTGACAATAACATTACGGACATTTATTTTAACAACAACCATATAGATTTGCTTAGTAATATCCTTTATATAAACCTGAGACTGTTTCTAAATTATTGCTAACTGTTCAGAAAAAGGAAAAAACATTTATTTTTAAGCTTCTGTAATGATCTAAGAAAGAGAAGAAAATTTGCTTTTAAATGATTCATACTTATATTTTATAAACATTTAAGTGGAGATCACATTTTGGGAGGAATTTTTCTAATACAAATTTACCCTATTTTTATTATTCATCTACGCTATAAAATGTATATGCTATCGACTGAGAATAATGAATTGTGATAACAAAGTAGACTTTATATATCCGATTTAGATTTGGCTCATACTCTCTGGCAGAAAATGGGGTATCAAAAATCTATCCGAACTTATTCATCTACTAAAATACTAAATGATAATGATAATCTTACCTTGAGCAATATAAAATGAAATTATTTTTAATTGTTGTTTGCTTATTACTACCTTTCATTTTACTCAATGTTGCCTATTACTCTATTTTTTAGTTAGAACTTATGATTTAAATAGATAATCAGAGAATTATTCCATGTATGCAATGGATTAAATTTCCTAACCAGTACGGCTGGAATATGGATGTTTTCCCAAGCTCCTTCAACCGAATACGAATATCTATCCGTTTATGGAATATTAAGACAGGATAATAAAAAGCTAAATTGGATGGTCATTCATCAACAATTTGTTCAATTTGTTACTCTCCTGATGGTACTACATTAGCATCAGGTTGTCATGATAACTCTATCCGTTTATTGGATGTTAAGACAGGACAACAAATCATACCTTCAGATTACCGTTAGAAAGATATGCTAGCATATTTAACCCTTCAACGATTAATAGTAATATTCTTCCAAAAAGTGGTATTTATTTTTCACTATTCTTCTCTACCTCTTATATTACCATTCTAAAAATTTGCTACAACCCCAATTTAGAAGTTTAAAGAGCTTAAATCTTTAAAGGAGAGTTTGACGATTATAAAGGATATGATTACGATCATTATTTACATCTAAAGGTAGTATCAATTTAGAGAAAGAACTAAGATAGAAACAAAACTGAGTCAAATTTAGTCTAATCTTGTATTTATTATAGATTGACAAATTGCTATGAGTTTTGTGAAGTAGATTATGGAATTGGAGGATTTCACCTTCTAGAAATTATATATATATCAGTCAAAAGTGAAAGTAGCTTGAAATTAATCTTAATTAAGTTAAAAGTTTGTTTTAAAAAAATATTTCACTCAAACTTTCTTAGACTTGAAAAACCCTTTGTAAGTTTAAGTAATTCGTTATCAAAAATTTAATTATTATTTGATTTTGTTAATAAATTTTTTTATTCTATATTCTTTAAGAGTTCAATTTTGCTCAAGGTTATGTGAGTTTCCCCTTTTAAAACTTACATCAATTCCAAAAATCTAAAACATTCATATATCGTTCAAACCAATTAACGTAAGGTTCTTTTTGGTTTGGATTATAAAACTCAAAATAAAGTAATAGAAATTAGATAATATTTTAAAAAAAAGTAGATGCACAACAAAAAAGAGTAAGTTGGAGAGTTGTATAAGGTTTTGGCCTTATTCAAATAGGTTGATGAAGTAGTCCTCCCTATCCTCATAAATATATTAAAAAATGATAGAATTTAAGATTGCCTAGAATTTCTCTCATAAGATCAAAATAAATTCCTTTTAGAAATAGAAAGATAAAATGTAGAAAATTTATTTCTGCTTGATAAATAATAGACTCTCAATGGAGAGAAGAACATTAAGAGAATAACGGATATTCTCAAAAAAATTAGGGATCATGAATTTAATAAACAAAATTACTCGACAGATGATTATGAGGTAATTAAAAAGGATCTAATTGTAAAAATATCGTGGGATAATAAAATTATAGATCTTCTCAAATTTTTAGTTCATCTGACTGCTTTAGATGAGAGATACACTTAATGTGGATCAAATTCTCTTCATCTGTTAGTTTAGATGAAGGCTGATGTGAGGGAATAAAGTTTTGAGAATATCAAGATTAGAGATTCCTCTTTAGTGGGTGGAAATTTTGTAGGATGCAATTTCAATGAATCAGAATTTGACAATGTAGATATTAGTGGAATAAACTTGAATTAAGCTTAAATGTTTAATTGCAAATGGAAAAATATCAAAATACATGAATTAAATATACTAGATGGGCATTATAGAAAAGTTTATTAGGTATGCTTTTCTTCAGATGGTAAATCATTAGCGTCTTGTAGTGATGATAATTCAATTATTTTGTGGGATGTTTAAACTGGGAAAAAAAAGTTTAGAAGCAGGGGAAAATGGGAGGTAAAATAATTATGCTTCTCACCTAATAATAATACATTAGTATTCAGCAGTTAAGAATTTTTGTATTTATTGAATCTAAGAACAGGAAAATAAAAAGTCAGATTAGGATTAGAGGGTCATACTAAAAAAGTTATGTCAATCAATTTCTCTCCTGATGGTACTATATTAGCATCTAGTGGTGGATCAGAAAATGGTGGGGGAGATTATACTATCCATTTGTGGGATGTTAAGACAGGATAATAAAAAGCTAAATTAGATGGTCATTCTAGTTCTGTAATGTCAGTCAATTTCTCTCCTGATGGTACTACAGTAGCATCTGGTAGTTCAGATAACTCTATCCGTTTATGGGATGTTAAGACAGGATAATCAAAAGTCAAATTATATGGTCATTCTAGTTCTGTAATGTCAGTCAATTTCTCTCCTGATGGTACTACATTAGCATCTAGTAGTGGAGATAAGTCTATCCGTTTATGGGATGCTAAAACAGGATAATAAAAAGCTAAATTAGATGGTCATTCAGATTATGTAAAAACAATTTGTTACTCTCCTGATGGTACTACATTAGCATCTGGTAGTGATGATAAATCTATCCGTTTATGGGATGTTATGACAGGGTAATTAAAAGCTTAATTAGATGGTCATCAATATGCAGTTAATTCAATTTTTTACTCTCCTGATGGTACTACATTAGCATCTGGTAGTTCAGATAACTCTATCCGTTTATGGGATGTTAAGACAGGATAATCAAAAGCCAAATTATATGGTCATTCTGGAACAGTTTATAAAATTTCTTATTCTCCTGATGGTACTACATTAGCATCTGGTAGTTCAGATAAGTCTATCTGTTTATGGGATGCTAAAACAGGATAATAAAAAGCCAAATTTGATGGTCATTCAAATTGTGTTAATTCAATTTGTTACTCTCCTGATGGTGCTACATTAGCATCTGGTAGTGATGATATGTCTATCCGTTTATGGGATGTTAAGACAGGATAATAAACAGCCAAATTAGATGGTCATTCTAGAGCAGTTTATTCAATATGTTACTCTCCTGATGGTACTACATTAGCATCTGGTAGTTTGGATAAGTCCATCCGTTTATGGGATTTTAAGACAGGATAATCAAAAGCCAAATTAGATGGCCATTCTGGAACAGTTTATACAGTTTCTTACTCTCCTGATGGTACTATATTAGCATCTGGTAGTTCAGATAAGTCTATCTGTTTATGGGATGTTAAGACAGGATAATCAAAAGTCAAATTATATGGTCATTCAAATTGGGTTAATTCAATTTGCTACTCACCTGATGGTGCTACATTAGCATCTGGTAGTGATGATATGTCTATCCGTTTATGGGATGTTAAGACAGGATAATAAACAGCCAAATTAGATGGTCATTCTGGAACAGTTTATTCAATTTTTTACTCTCCTGATGGTACTGCATTAGCATCTGGTAGTGATGATATGTCTATCCGTTTATGGGATGTTAAGAAAGCCAAAGAGTTTCTACCTCATCATAATTTTTACCAACACTTTCTTTCTTAGTTCAAATTGCCACTATAAAATCAGTCAATTTTAACCAATAGTATTTATTAATATTATCTTTAGTTGAGATTGATTGTACAATACTAAGAATATGCCAAAATTCAATTTTGGAGGCTTAAGGAGCTTTTATTTTGTAAGGAGTTATTAAAAATTATTCAGGTTATGATTTAAAACCCTTATTTAAATCTAAGGGAGGCTTGATTTTAGAAAACTTTAAAGAATTACAATAAGATTGATTATAATTAAAAAAATATCATACATATTTTAAAAGAATCTTTGAATAAAATTTAATCCCTTACTCCGGGAAAAGTTATTACTACATTTCTATCTGATCTTTGAATATCAAGAATCTGAAGCATGGAGAAATTTATATCCTAAAGAGTTATATTTAGTTTACATGATTGAACAAAGAAAGATTTATGATACACTCTACTTAAACTATTTCACATAAATGAATATTCCTTAAAATTTTCTTACTTCATATTCAATAGTTTTTCAAAGAATATTTTTCCAAAGCATAGTTTTATTATGATAAAGTAATTGAACCAGATTTACATTCAATTTATTTCAATTAATAATTTATACTGAAGAATAAATAAATTTTCATTCAATATATTTATTCTTTATTCAGCAAAAACAAAAAAAGGAATTTGAGGATAATTTTATCTAGTAAACAAGAACCAAGAAAAAAAATGATATTAGTTTGCATTGTCCTTCTATTAAACAAAAATTGAATTTCATGGGCTTACTTGGGAAATTTCAAATTTACCAATATCGGTACGCTACCACCTGTCAAACATTAGTACTTCAAATAAATTTTCCTAGCCATTACTGCTAGCTTTGATTTTCCTAGACAGTACAGCCGGAGCATGGATTAAATTCTCCTAGCCAGCACAGCCGGAGCATGGGTAAATTTTCCTAGCCAGTACGGCCGGAGCAGGATGTTTTCACAAGCCCCTACGGCCGGAATACGAATTTCTATCCGTTTATATGATGTTAAGACAGGAGAAGAAGTCGTATCATCAGATAATCGATATAAAAATATTTTAGCATAATTTTAAACTTCAATTTTTAAAACCAAACTGATCGAAGAAAGTGGTATTAATTCTCAATTATTATTTAGTTTCATCGATTATAACTATTCTTCTGATATCACATTAGCTAATATTTTAATCTTAAGGAGCTCTAATTTTGA